>CAUYSK010006999.1:0-21729 GCA_963575035.1 Avahi laniger | reverse complement strand
AGAGCGAGACCCCGTCTCTACCAAAAATAGAAAGAAATTAATTGGACAGCTAAAAATATATATAGAAAAAAAAATTAGCCGGGCATGGTGGCTCATGCTTGTAGTCCCAGCTACTTGGGAGGCTGAGACAGTAGGATTGCTGAAGCCCAGGAGTTTGAGGTTGCTGTGAGCTAGGCTGATGCCACGGCACTCACACCAGACAAGAGAGTGAGACTCTGTCTCAAAAAAAAAAAAAAAAAAAAAAAAAAGAATAGAATTGAGACTCCAGAAATAAACTCCTAAGTCTATGGCCAATTATTTCTCAACAAGGGCACTGATACCATTCAATGGGGGAAAGAATATTCTCCTCAGCAAATAGTGTTAGGACAAGTGGATAACCACGTATAAAAGAATGAATCTGAACCCCTTATCTCACACCACACAGAAAAATTAACTCTAAATGGACCAAAGACCTAAATGTAAGAGCTAAAATTATAAAACACTTAGAAGGAAACACAGTTGTAAAACTTTGAATAAGACAATGGCTTTTAAAATATGACACCAAAAGCATAAGCAACAAAAGAAAAATAGATAAATTGGACATCATTATAATTAAAAGTTTTTATGTATCAAAGATGTTGTAGGAAAATGACTTCCAATGCTGGGAGCCACTTGAAGTCCAAGTGGAGTCCTTGGCTTCACCAAGAAAGAATTCAGGAGCGAGCAAACAAAGTGAAAGTGAGATTTATTTAGAAACTATAAAAAGTTAGAAAGCCTGTTCCACAGACAGAGCAGAGGCAAGTTCTCCCTGCAGAAGAGAACTGGCCCCCTGGTTCCTGTTGTCTTTCTATGTAAGCAATAGGCTAAACAAAGGGAGGAATATTCATGGCAGGGGTGGTGTTGCTCCACCATCTTAGTTCTAACGGGCTGGAACTTGCCCTGCCTTTATCTTGTTTGGATCAATGCAGTTAGAAACTTTGTTTTGGGACTTCCTGACTCAGGCAATGCTGCAGCAATGCCCAAAGCAATGCCAAAGGCATCTCCTGCAGCAATGCCGTATCCAAAGCAGCACCTGCCAGTTCCCTGTCTCAAAAGAACACTATCAAGAAAATGAAAGGACAGCAGAGATAATGGGAGAAAATATTTGCAAGTCACCTATCTGATAAGGGTTTAGCATTCGGGATATATACATAACTCTCATAATCCAAAAATAAAAAGACAGTTCAATTTAAAAATGGACGAAGAACTTAAATAGACATTTCTCTAGGAAATTATACACATAGTTAACAAGCACATAAAAAGATACTTGACATAATTAGCTAAATCAAAACTACAGTGACGGCCAGGTGCGCTGGCTCACACCTGTAATCCTAGCACTCTGGGAGGCCGAGGCAGGAGAATTGCTTGAGCTCTTGCCTGAGCAAGAGTGAGACCCTGTCTCTACTATAAATAGAAAGAAATTAGCCAAACAACTAAAAATAGAAAAAATTAGCTGGGCACGATGGTGCGTCCCTGTAGTCCCGCCTGCTCGGGAGGCTGAGGCATGAGGATCGCTTGAGCCCAGGAGTTTGAGGCTGCTGTGAGCTAGGCTGATGCCACGGCACTCTAGCCCAGGCAACAGAATGAGACTCTGTCTCCAAAATAAAATAAAATAAAATTAAATTAAAATAAATAAATAAATGAAAAACCCCACAGTGACATACCACTTCACACCCATTTGGATGGCTATAATTATAAACAGAAATCAAAACAAACAAACAAAACCTCACAAAATAGCAAGTGATGGAGAAGATATGGAAAAGTTGAAACTTTGATACATTGGAGGACTGAATTCTGATCTTTTTCTTTGCCCCCCAAAAATTTCTAAGGGGGCCAGGTGAGTGATGCCTACCTATGATAAAATCTCAGTAAACAGGTTTTTATGATGTGATTTACTTCCCAACCTGATTCTGTTATAGCATCACGTGAAAGATAGAAGACACTTATCTTAACTTACTGATTCCTGGCCTTTTGGACAAAGTCTAACTCAGCCAATTGTCAACTAAAGCATCCCTAAATCCACCTATGACTTGTAAGTCCCTGCTTTGAGATGGCCCACCTTTTGGGGCCAAACCATTGTATGCCTTCCATGTATTGATTTATGACTTTACCTGTAATCCCTTTCTCCCTGAAATGTATAAAACCAAACTGTAACCCAACCACAGTGAATCTAGTTGCTCAAGACTCTTGGGCGTGCCTCCAGGTCATGGTCCTCAAATTTGGCTCAGAATAAACCTCTTTAAATTATTTTACAGAATTTGGCTTCTTTTCCATTGACACATTGTTAGTGGGAGTGTGAAATGGTGCAACCATTGTGAAAAATAGTTTGGTATTTCTTCAAAAAGGTAAACACAGAATTACCATATTTCCCAGAAATTACACCCCTATATATATATATACCCAAGAGAAATAAAAACATCTATCTACAAAAAAAACTTGTATATGAATGTTCATAACAGTATTATTCATAATAGCTCCAAAGTGGAAACACCCCTTTTGAATGGTGAATGGATAAACAAATTGTGTTACATCCATATAATGGAATATTATTAAGCCATAAAAAGGAATGAAGTATTGTTGCATGGTATAATATGGACAAACATTGAAAACATTATGCTAAGTGGAAGTAGCCAGACCAAAAGGGCCATATATTTTATCATTCCATTTGTATGAAATGTTTGTCCAGAATATGTAAATCCATAGAGATAGAACGTAAATTAGTGGCTTCCAGGGTGGGGAAGATGATGGGGAGTGAGTGCCTCATGGGTACAGGGTTTCTTTATTGGTTGTGAAAATGTTCTAGAATTACATAGTGGTGATGGTTGCACAACATTGTGAAGATACTTTAAACCCACTGAATTGTACACATTAAAATGACTAAAATAGTGAATGTTATGTTATGTGGATTTTATTTTAATAAATAAAATAACTAATAAGTCAGAAAAAATAATGATATTGAGTAATTAGTACCAGATATGATCTACTGCTATAAACCATTAAAAAACTAAACAAGCGTTTTGGGCCCTTGAAAAATAGGCTTCACCGACTGCAATAAGGAAAACACACTAGTTGAAAATTTCATTCACCTCAGTTCTTTATGTAGATACAATTTCCCAAACATGCCACAGAGAGGTGGAGCCCAAGGAGAGAACAAATGGGCCCATTAAGCCAAGGAGGTAGAGATTAAAGTCCATGACTGCTGAAATTTGGGGGGCAGGATAACAGAGAGGGGTAGCCCCAAACTCTGGGAGGGAGTTTCTAAGAGCCCTTGGTCAAAAGATTGTTTGGCTATTCAGAGCCCCTTGCAATTCCATGTAAACTTGAGAATTGGCTTTTCCATTTTTGCCAAAATGGCCATTGGAATTTTGATTTGAGTATTGAATCCGTAGATGAACTTGTGTAGTATTGCCATCTTAACAATATTTTCTTCCAATCCATGAACATGGGATGTATTCTGTTTATTTGGATCTTGTTTTATTTCTTTCATCAATATTTTGTAGTTTTCAGTGTAGAAGTTTTTTGCCTCCCTGGCTGAATTTATTCCTAGGCATTTTATTATTTTGAATGCTATTGTAAATTTAATTGTTTTAAAAATATCTTTCATGGTTGTTCATTACTGGTATATAGAAATACAGGTGGTATAGTGAGATCACGTTCCTGAAAAAAAAACCTGAGTTTTTAGTCTTAATCTTGTGCCCTGTGAGTTTGATGAATTCATTTATTATTTCTAGTAGTTTTTTGTACTCTTTTTAGGATTTTCTACATATAGGATCATGTCATCCATGTGTATAATTTTATTTTTCCTTTTCCAATATGGGTGCCTTTTACTCTTTTTTCTTGCCTTATTGCTCTGGCTAGAACTTCCAGAGCAATGTTGAATAGCAGCAGTAAAAGTGGGCATCCTTATCCTGCTCATCATCTTAGAAGGAAAGCTTTTGGTCTTCCACCATTGAGTATGATGTTAGATGTGGGTTTTTCATAGATGCCCATTATCATGTTGATGAAGTTCCCTTCTATTACTAGTTTTCTGAGTGTTTTTTTAAATCATGAAAGGATGTTGGATTTTGTGGAAGGAGATGTTTTTCCCGCATCGATTGGGATGATTGTGTGTTTTTTTTTCCTTCCTTCACTGATATGGTATATTATATTGATTGATTTTTATATGTTGGACCACGCTTGTATTTCCAGGCTAAATACCACTTATTTGTGGTGTATAATCTTTTTAATATAGTATTAAGTTTGGTGTGCTAGTATTTTGTTGCATCTATATTCATAAGGGATGTTAGTTTGTAGTTTTATTTTTTGCGATGTCTTTATCTGGCTTTGATATCAGGGTAGTGCTAGCCTCATAGAATAAATTAGGAAGTGTTTCTTCCTCTTTTATTTTTGGAAAAGTTTGAGAAATGTTGGTATTAATTTTTCTATAAAAGTTTGGTAGAACTCACCAGCAAAGACATCTTGGGCATTTCTTCATTGGGATATGTCTGTCCAGATTTTGTATTTCTTCTTGAGTCATTTTTGATAGTTTGAGTGTTTCTAGGAATTTGTTCATCTAGGTCAATATGTTGGCATGCAACTGTTCCTAGTACCCTTTTATAATTATTTTTATTTCTGTAAGATCAATAATAATGTCTTCATCTTCATTTCGAATTTTGGTAATTTGAGTCTTTTTCTTTCTTGTCAGTTTAGCTAAATGTTTGCCAATTGTCTTAGTTCAGGCTTCTATAACAGCATACAAAAGACTGAGTGGTTTAAGCAACAAACATTTATTTCTCGCAATTCTAGAGGCTGGGAAGTCCAAGATCAAGCTGCTGGCAGGTCTGGTGTCTGGTGAGGGCACTCTTTCTGGTTTGCAGATAGCCATCTGATTTCTCATTGTATCTCACATGGTAGAGAGAAGCAGAGAGAGACGAAGCAAGCTCTCTTGTGTTTCTTCTCAGCACGCTAATCCCATTCTGAGAGCTCCACCCTTATGACCTAATTACTTCCCAAAGGCCCCACCTCTTAATACCATACCACTGAAGGTTAGAGTTTCAACATACGAATTTCAGGGGGCCACAAACATGTAGTCCATAACAATAATTTTGCTAATCTTTTCAAAGAACCAACTTCTGTTTTTGTTAATTTTCTCTATTGTTTTCCTATTTTTTATTTTTATTTATTGCCAAAAATATCTTTATTATTTCCTTCCTTCGCTAACTTTAGATCCCCTTTACTCTTTTTCTAGTTTCTTAAAGTGTAAGGTGATTTGTGATCTTTCCCCTTTTTTTAATGTAGGCGTTTACAGGTATACATTTTCCTCTGAGCGCTAAGAGCCAATAAATCAATAACTAGCACAACTGAGAAACATAGTCTTTTCAAAATATGGTTGTGGAAAAACTGGATATACTGGTTATACACTTGGAAAAAGTGAATTTAGACTCCTACTTTATCCCTTACACATGAAAAAAAGTGGAAAGCTAAACCCGTAAGACTTCTAGAAGAAAATATTAAACAAAAATCTGTATAAATTCTTAGGATACAAAATGCACTAACTATTAAAGAAGCAATTGATAAATTGGACTTCATCAAAATTTAAAAATTCTGTTCTTCTAAACATACTGTTAAGAACATCAAAATGCAAACCACAGATTGGAAGACAGTTTTGCGACAAATGCATATCATAAAAGCCTTACGTACAGAATATATACAGAACTCTTACAACTTAATAATAAAACAACTCAATCAAAAATGACCAAAGGACTCGTGCACAGTTCACAAAAGAAGATATACTAATTTCCAATAAGCACATGACAAGATGTTTTACATCGTTAGTTATCAGGGAAATACAAATGAAGTGTACTTCTAACCGACAAGAATGACTAAAATTAAAAAGATTCAAATAGGAAGTGTTGACAAGGTTAGGGAGCAAGTGAAACTCTCATACATTGCTTTATGGGAATGTACAATGGTAAAACCACTTTTGAAAATAAGTTTATAATTTCTTATAAAGATTATTTCCCCATAATCCAGCCATTCCATTCATGGATATTTATCCAAACTAAATGAAAACATATTTTCATTAAAAGAATTGTGCAGTAATACTCATAAAAGCTAAATTCATAATAGCCACAAACTTGAAATAACCGAATGCCCATTAATATATCACTGAAAAAAACACATTGTGGTATAATCCATTAAATGAAATCCAATAATAAAATGAACTGCTGACACATGCAGCATCTTATGAACCTCACAGAGATTATGTTGAACAAAAGCAGACAGACCCAAAAGAATATACAATGTATAATTCCGTGCATATAGAATTCTAGAACAGGCTAGGTGAATCTATGGTGTTAGATACAGTAATAGCAGTTAGACCAGTGGTTCCATCAGGTAAGTGGGGAGAAGGGCATTATTGCAAAGTGACACAAGGGCACTTTCTAGGATAAAAAATATTTTATGTCTTGATTGGAGATGGCTATGTTAAAGTGTTAAGTTATTAAAACTCATCAAACCATAAAAGCCATGTATTTTGTGTATAATTATATATAAATGTATATAATTTATTAATATGTTTATGTGTGTGTAGAGATATATATATATGTATACACTTATATTTGAGATAAGGTCTTGCTTTATTGCCCAGGCTGGTCTTGAACTCCTGGGCTCAAGCGATCCTCCTGCCTCAGCCTCCCAAGTAGGGACTACAGACACCTACCATCATGCCTGGCTGTATATAAATTATATAAACGTGATGACAATTAATGGAAGATGAGGCAAGAGTGAAGACGAATGATGATAAAAATCAATAAAAATTATTGTAACAAAAATTCACTAATACATCAAGAAGTGATCCTTTCAAATAGAAATAATGAGTAATAAGCTCTTGGATTGGTGATAATTCAAATAACAGGAAAGTGAGTCCCTTGACTAAACTGGGAAAATTACTGAAATTTCTTTTTTTTTTTTTTTTGAGACAGAGTCTCACTTTGTTGCCCAGGCTAGAGTGAGTGCCATGGCGTTAGCCTAGCTCACAGCAACCTCAGACTCCTGGACTAAAGCGATCCTACTGCCTCAGCTTCCCAAGTAGCTGGGACTACAGGCATGCACCACTATGCCTGGCTAATTTTTTCTATATATTTTTAGCTGTCCAATTAATTTCTTTCTATTTATGGTAGAGACGAGGTCTCACTCTTGCTCAGGCTGGTCTCGAACTCCTGAGCTCAAACGATCTGCCTGCCTCGGCCTCCCAGAGTGCTAGGATTACAGTCGTGAGCCACCGCGCCCGGCCTTCATTTTTTTTTATATAAAATGCTGACAAATAAAATCACAAGAGGTATCTGAAAATGAGAACATCTGTAATGACCTGATAACTGAGTGTCACTAATTCATAGTACTCAGGTTCAATTATCACACCAGGAAAGTTTAAAAGTGCTCTGAATTTTACAGCTCATGTGTGAAAGAAAGCTTACACGGCATTATCAAACTAGACCATTAATTTTGAGGAAACTTTTCTTTTTCTTTCTTGTTTTGTTTTTCGAGACTCTTGCTCTGTCACCCAGGCTGGAGTGCAGTGGCGATGTCCTAGCTCACTATAGCCTTAAACTCCTAGGCTCAAGCAATCCTCCTGTCTCAGCCTCCAGAGTGGCTGAGACTACAGGCACACACCACCACGCCTAATTTTTAAATTATTATTATTAAAGTAGAGACAGGGATCTTACTATGTTGCCCAGGCTGGTCTTGAACTCCTGGTCCCAAGTCATCTTCCTGCCTCAGGCTCCCGAAATGCTGGAATTACAGGGATTTGAAGGAAAATTTTCAACTCTTAATAAAATATATTCAATCTTGCCAGAGAAAAGACAATTATCTTTCTAAGAAAATTATCTTATGTCTTATATCTTATGTCTTGAGGTAATTAAAGTGTATGCAGCCAAAATATGTTAACTTTTATCAAATCGTGTTGGCAGTTTAAATGTTATGCTATTTTTTTCTGTTTGTTTGTGGCTTTTGTCATTTTTATTTTTTTAAATAGGGATAGAGTCTTGCTCTGTTGCCCAGGCTGGAGTGCAGTGGTGGTATGTAGCTCATTGCAGTCTGGAACTCCTGGGCTCAAGCAATCCTCCTGCCTCAGCCTCCCAAAGTGCTGGGATTACAGGCGTGGGATACCATGCCACTTTTGTCAGTTTTACAGATCTGTGATTTGTACTTATTTATTCATCCCAAATTAAGTATTAATTTTCATTTCTAATTTTGACTTCACAAATCTTATTGCAGTGCTTCTGTTTAAGAACATCCTACAAATTGTGTAAGCTTGGGCACTATAATCTCTGAATGCACCTTGGATCAATGAGTCTCAGGACATAATGTTGAGTGTAAAAAGCAATTTGCAGAAAAATGCATTCAGTATAATTCCATATCAAAAATTTAAAAGTATGCAAAACTTATTAATATGTTTACAGATAAAAATACATGTGAGAAGATCATAAGGTAAGGCCCATAGAGAACTTCAGAGGCAAGATGATATTATATGATGTTTGTTTACCCTAGGCACTTACACCTTCATGACGCTTTTCTCCATAAAAAAAATAATAAAAATGATATTTTATGATTGTTGGTATAAAGACAAATATATTAATGTTATATAGTAAAACATTTTCTTCAACCTAAACTTTTGCTTTTTTTCCTGATTTTATAAGCAGTCAAAACATTTTGTGTGCCCATAAAACTATCTGGATGCCTAGGCCTGCGTTATGTTTACTAGTTTAATCTCCCTGTTCAGAATTCAGGGTAATGTTCTGTTTTATACACTGTGGTGAGTAGCCTGGCATTTATATTTTTTGATATATATTAATACTTTAGTAAAATCAGTTTAAGCAATATACAGCTAAATCTATGTCATAAATTCTCCAAGTATGTACATCACAATGTTAACTACAGTTTATTGGGGACATAGCAATTCAGGTGGTTTTTACCATCCTATTTCTCTCTTTTTAAAAAATTTTCAGTAGCCATTCAAGTCCTTTTAAAAAAAGTATTACATAAATATATTATTTTTAAAAGGACACATACACAATTTATAACATATAGTTTGAAAGATTCAAAGTATAGTTTGAAACATTTTTGTAACTCTCTTATTTAAACACTTTCTTTGAATGTAGCCAAAATATTTGACAGGGTGGAGAAAAACAAAACAGGAGAATAACGGTCTTCTCTTCCTTCACTTCCTTCCAACAAGCCACGCCCCCTTACTGGAATGTTCCTTCCCAAGGGGTGTCTTCCCCAGTTCTTCCTTGGCTTGCTCCCTCATCCTCGAGCTAAGGTTGTCCTCGGTAAGATTGTCCCTGACCAACCTGAATTGGGTCCACCTAAGCCTCTTCTTTTCTTTATAGCATGAATCACTGCTAGTAATTATTTTGTTTTCCTTTCTCCGCTATTAGAGTATAAGATAGTGGTGATGCCTTATCCTCTGGGTCAGTAGTAGGCGTTAAAAAAGTGGGTAGGCTTTCCAGTGGATTTTACTCGTAGTATTCTGTATCGCTTGTATTCTTTACAATACTTAATGTATCCCTTTTCTGTAATATATATATTCCTCCGAAATTCCGTGTCTACATAAGGTACAGTATATTTTAGGTGATCTTTAAAGGAAATCAGATTTCCTTTAACACACCGGCTGAAACATCTGAGCAGTTGAAAAGAGAAGAAAAAAGACGGAACGGAAACGGCGGGAGGGTAGGCCAGGACCCCTCCACAGGTTAGCCGCATCCCGGGCCTCGCGGCCCGGAGGAAGTCACGGCTCAGCGGCAAACTTTTCCCCAGCCACTTGACGGGCACTCCTGATTGGACGGGTCCTAGCGGCCCGGAAGTGACGCCAGCGCCGAGCGCCTGGGCTGGCCAGTGGCGCCCCACTGCCCGTCTTCCCACGCCCCGCCCCTCGGCGTACCAAAACAAGAAAGCAGCGGCTGGGGCGGGGCCTGCGGACGACGGACGCCGCGTGGGGGGCGGGGCCTGCCCTCGCCGGGGTTGTGGGTTGGCCTCTCGGGCGGCTGGCTCGCACTTCCGCCCGCGGCCGGCTGTTGGGCCGAGGCATGGAGGTGGGCTAGTGGCTGTTGCGAGGCTGAGCGGGGTAAGGAGAGCGGCGGGCTCGAGACTGCATGCCGGGCGGGCGTGGGTGCGCGCGCAGCTTGTGCGCGCGGGATCGTGTCGAGTAACCGTCGTGGCGCGAGAGGCTGGGTTGGTGGGGGAGGGGCGGCGCGCTGGGCCGCTTCTCTCAGGAGGGCTGAGGTCCGGACGCAGGAGGCAGGAGCACCCCCCGTCGGCTGGCGGGCCGCACTGTTGTCCTTCCTGCACGCCGGGGGCCCGGGCACTGGGACCCCCTTCCCTTCGTCTACGCTGCGGTCTCGTGTGAGCTGTTTTTGCCGTGGGCACTGCGTAGTTTCCTTGGGGATGAGCGGGAGGCAGGTCTAGCTGTGGAAGGTGTCCGTCGCCGTGAGGCCCCCCACCACCTCCCGCCCTTCCTACCTCTGGCCCCGGCGTCTCTCCTGGAGAGGCTGGTTCTCCCATTGGCCGCCTGGGCCCTCCCTGCCCTGCCTGAAGGGGCTGTGGCGCTTCCAGCCGGCCGCAGGGGCTTTGTCTGCCCTGCCCACCCTCCGGGAGCGATGGACGTGCCCAAGATTCGCACAACCCCGAGTTTGTAGGGGAAGAGCATCCCCCTACTAGGAGGACGAATTTGCTGTTTGATAAGTGTTAGAACTGTTATCGATGATCCTAGGACTGGTGTTACCTGCGCTTGGTAATTTGGGAAACTTTTGACTAAGTGCTTACCTGTCCCCTGAGTGGGGACAGTCCCGTGTGGAACTGGGAGTCAGAATTGCACTTCTCCCCTTCATTTGTTACTTGCGTGTCCGCAGACAAGTTGTCTTAACCTTAACTTTTCTGAGCTTCCTCATCAGGTGGCATTGTCTGTCTGTACTTTATAGGATTGATGTAGGGCTCAGATGAGGTAAAGAGAATAAAAGCCACTTTTGTTTCTTTTTAATTTCAGGAATGTTCTTTTGAGGCCAAAGTCTGGGTATATATGAATGCAAATCCTCACTCATTCACACATAAGCCCAGCAGTCTCGACTGAGAGGAGATCACTTTTCTGTAGGACATTCGCCCAGGTAATTATTTTTGTAAACGGGAGTTCAGACCAGCAAGGTAAGTGCAATGATAGAAACATGTAACAGGTTCTGAGAGGATAGAAAAAATCATCAGAGACAGACTGGAAGAGTGGATGGGTCAGACGAGCCTCCCAGACGTGATGACGCTCGGGTGGGTTGCACACTGGTTGTTCTCAAATCCGACTTTCTATCAGAATCACTTAGTGGAGTTCTTTAAAAGTGAAACTAAATTTTATCAACAGAATCTCATCATCTACATTTTTTTAAATAATGTCTGAGGTTGGTCTGATGTGTATTCAGAGTTAAGAACCAGGCAAAGAGGTGGGTGTTCAAGGTAGATGGAAGAACTTTCATAGAGGCAGGGAATGCCAGACATCTTGAATCATTTTAGGAAGAGCAGGTGAAGGGAGGTAAGTGGGGGGGAATAGCAAGAGATGATGCTGAAGCCAGATCATGGAGGGCCTTGTGTATTGAGTTGAACAATTTGAATTTTATCCCAGAACTGTGGAGGAGTCATCATTTGTGCTTGTGTAGTGCAGTTTGTACTTTAGCTTCTGGCAGCATTTTGGAGGAAGAATTGGTGGTGATCAAATGAGAGACAGAGAGATCATTTAGGCTTCTTCAGTAATCAGGGCAAATAATGAAACCGTATTAAACTAAGGTAGTGGCAATTGCACTGAGAAGAAGTACAGATGTAATTAGGGAGGTAGACTCTATTTAACTCAGAGATGGAGGCTAGAGGAGAGGAAGTGTGTGGGATAATTCCTAGGTTATTGGTTTGAAAAGTGAATGGATAGCAATGCCATCAGAGAAGGGAATAGAGGATGAATAACAGATTTAAGGGAAGGACTTTGTTCTGTTCTGGTCATGTTTACCTTGAGGTTCCTGTTAGACATGTGAGTAGAGATATACTGTATGCAGTTGGATATTGAATATATCTACCTGGAGTTCTAGACTAGGCTGCCATTTCTTGAGTAGTTGGAACATGGTGCATTGCATTAAGAGTTTTATGGTATAGTCTTAGTCTTTCAGAAGCTTCAATATAGATAGTAGTAGAAGCAGTGGTTTGAATTAGGTCACCCAGAAAGAGAGTATGATGAAGAGGTTAGAATTCTCAGGACAAGCCTTTGGAAACTTTGATATTTAGATGGGGAACAAAGGAAGAGGTGATTGTGAAGAAGACGGGTAAAGGAAAAAGGAAATGTCAGGAAAATGGTGTGTTGTAGCTAAGGGAAGCATTGTCAGCATTTTCTCTTAGAGGAGTCAAATGAAGAGCCTGTTGGATTTGGTAATACAGAGATTATTAGGGACTTTTGTGGAAACATTCAGTGGACTGGAAGGGTAGAAGCCAAGTGCAAAGGAGCTGAAGAAGTGGGAGGTAGTAAACCTAAATTACTTTTTTAAGACGTTTTGCTGGGAAGCATAGAGGAGAAGGATTGCTATTTGAAGTTTCTGTCTAGCTAGTATTGGGAAGTGATATTCTGAAGATAAGTCTGTGAAGGTTATAGCTATACCTCGGGTAAAGCATCCTATATTTTTGACAAATCAGCTCTCTTTTTGGTTAGTGATCAGAGAGGTGCTCTTATTTCTGTCCTGAAGCTTGGGTATTGTCTGAACACTCCATTTGTGGTTCAGTAATGATTCCAAGCAGTTATAGTCTGATGGAGTTTACAAAATAGACCTCAAGAGCAATCCAGTTGTACAAAAACTTACAGGATTCACAGTCATTTAGAAGCAGTAATTTTTCCCTAAAAGAAAAATTAAAATAGACTCTATTGAGATGTCCTAGGCTTAGCCATCAGGCCAATGATGATTTTAAATTCGGGGACATAACCACACATCATAGCTTTTTGAAGAAGGATCATGGAGGCCAGACATGGTGGCTCATGCCTGTAATCCTAGCTAACTAAAAATATATAGAAAACATTAGCCGAGCATGGTGGCACATGCCTGTTGTCCCAGCTGCTCGGGAGGCTGAGGCAGTAGGATTGCTTCCCAGGAATTTGAGGTTGCCGTGAGCTAGGCTGACACCACAGCACTCTAGCCCGGACAACAGAGTGAAACTCTGTCTTAAAAAAAAAAAAAAAAGGATCATGGAAGCATATGTTTCTGTTACTGATGTACTCTGGATTCCATGGCACTTAGCGGTTCATGGCAGTAAGTCTCATCTGGTTTAAGAAAATTACTTTTGCTTTTTGGGCTGTGGAAGTAGGCTAGCTCTCTTAGTGAAATAAACAAATTCTGTAATTTTCTTGATAGGGTTTTTTTTTCTGTTTTGTTAATTATTTTAAAGTACAACATTTTACTTGGACTTTAGTCCCTTAAGTTTTTGAAGTTTAAATTGACTGCCATCTGTTACCTGCCAGAATCATGCTGAAAACCACTGATGTTGGCCAGGCTTGATGGCTCACGCCTGTAATCCTAGCACTCTGGAAGGCCCAGGTGGGACGATTGCTTGAGCTCAGGAGTTCAAGACCAGCCTGAGCAAGAGCGAGACCCCATCTCTACTGAGAGTAGAGAAAAATTTAGCTGGGTGTGGTGGCCTGCCCTGTAGTACCAGCTACTTGGGAGACTGGGCAGGAGGATCACTTGAGCTCAAGAGCTTGAGGTTGCTGTGAGCTAGGCTGATGCCACGGCACTTTAGCGTGGGCAACAGAGTGAGACTCTGTCTCAAAAAAAAAAAAAAAATTGATGTTTGAGAAATCTCTGTGGAGTTTCACTTTCTATTCTTAAATCATCTTAAGTTCACTTTCCACGTTGAATCAGATCATCAGATCACTGGAAAAAAAACAGCTTCCTCAAATTGTTAACTTCTTAGTATTATGGTATCGACCTTTTAGGTATAAGTAATTCTTCTATGAATAAAATTATTTTATATTCTGCAAAAACATAGCAAAGAATGTATGCTTTATGTTATTTAGCATTCCTTCGTCTACAGTGCCCTTGTACAAGGTAGGCATTAATGAAATGTAATTAGAGTTAGTGTCAGGAAATCAGGAAAGGGCAGAACTCTGCAGCTGAACTTGCACACTTTTTTTTTTTGATCTGGATGGGAACTGGGAAACTCATAATGTTATCCTTTTACTCTGCTTTGCAGGAAGCTCCTAAGGTAGAACTTAGTGAAATTAAACTCCTTTTAAATAAGTTTTGATTTCTCAAAAATTTTTGAAATTTGATTTTTAAATGTCCTTTTCTATATTTTAATGTTGAAAGCTACCCAAATTCTTTTTAGAAACAAGAAGAAAGTATGCTTCAGAAGCATAAGTAAAAATAATATTAAATTTAAAAAATTAATTCACAAGACAAATACGTGTATTTGATTATATTTAGGCATTTATATATATAATTAATCATGGGTATAAGAAAAAATTAGAGAATTTTTTAAAAAATAGTTTATTTTAGAAACTGACATTATGCCACAAAAGCCTTACAGTAAAACATAATTTCTGTGGAGATGTTATTGATTTCCCATTAGCAAAGATTATGTACTCTGAATTTTAGGGCGATACTCATTGAAAAATCTCACACTGTCAAATTTCCATACCCAGGTATTCAGTGACTTTGCTTATGTTTCTTAACCTTTTATTGTCCCTTTTTTTCCCTGAAAGGAGATTTTTTTGACAGCTTTTCTAATTGCTCCTCCATGAATTTTAATAGCACCAGTGTACTGTGTATTTCTTTACTGTGTATCTGGGCTTTATACATAAAAAGAGTAGGAATTTTTCATGTTCCACTAACCAGTTTTCATCCCCTTTAGGGGGCTTTCACCTCTGATGAAAATGCGTGGGTTAGATCCATTCAGTTTATGAAATGACCTTCGTTAAGTTTGTAGTTGGTTTTGTCATCCCTGCCATCCCCCCGCCCCCTTAGGTTGATATTTTACCTCGCTTGGATAATTAAAGTCAAGTTTCTCAAAATAGGTCTGTTGGATAATTTTTTGGCCAATTCCCAATATGAAACAACACTGGATTCTCCTTGGGTGTGGTTTTCTTCCTTTTGATGCAGACTGACAGATAATATTTAGATAATACTTAATGTGGGTTTGTCTGATTTTTTTTTTTTTTCATGAATGGTCTGGGGTCATGGGTTTTTAGGAATGGTGTTTTTCAAACCACAGAATTCAGATTACCTCCTTATTGCATTATATCAGGGGTGTGTCAACATGACTTATCCCTGGTAAGGCTGTGTTTGCCAGTGTCTCCATGCTTCTTCGTTTTCCAAACTCTTCTTTGGAGGTGATTCACTAAGTTAAGCCCGCATTGGGCTTGGGGCTTGTGGTTAAGCTTCACCTCCTGGAACAGGGAGTATCTATATATATTATTTGGAATTTCATATATGGCCAATACCATAATACTAGGAAGTTAACAATTTGAGGAAGGTGTTTTTTTTTCCGGTGATCTGATTCAACATGGAAAGTGAACTTAAGAAGGTTATAAGAATAGAAAGTGAAACTCCATGGAGATTTCTCAAACATTAGTTCTTTTATGCTTGATTTTGGCAGGTAACAGATTACAGTCAATTTAAACTTTAAAAGCTTAAGGGACTGAAGTGCAAATAAAATATGTACTTTAGGCCGGGCGCGGTGGCTCACGCCTGTAATCCCAGCACTCTGGGAGGCCGAGGCGGGAGGATTGTTTGAGCTCAGGAGTTCGAAACCAGCCTGAGCAAGAGCGAGACCCCGTCTCTACTAAAAATAGAAAGAAATTAGCTGGACAACTAAAAATATATACATATAAAAGTAGCCAGGTATGGTGGCGCATGCCTGTAGTCCCAGCTACTCGGGAGGCTGAGGCAGAAGGATCGCTTGAGCCCAGGAGTCTGAGGTTGCTGTGAGATAGGCTGACGCCACAGCATTCTAGCCCGGGCGACAGAGTGAGACTCTGTCTCAAGAAAAAAAAAAAAAAGAAAAAAAAAAAGTGTAGAAGATAATCAGCTCTGACCTGGCTGTGGGAATGGGTGTAGGACAGGGGAGGGGCTGGGACTGGGGGAGAACTGCGGCTGGAAATCTTTGGGTAGGGCTGCAGCTGTGCTCAGCTCACAAGGCAACGTGCCGACGTTGCCAATAATTAGCTGTCATCATGGGTGAGGTCATCCAATGTTACACCTGTGCCCAGCCCATAGACATTGTGGACCGAATACAGGCAACTGTGGAATGACGAAGTATGTTCAGACAAAATGAAAAGTATCGTTTCATAAGTCATGGCATACTAAATATGTACGTCACATAGGAATTTGAATTGATAAACCAAAATACGATATTCAACGGGAGACCAAAACTGTGCCTCAATGCTAGAGTATGATATTAGAGTCCCACACCATGTAAAGATGTGAGATCTGCCCAGGTAGTTTTCACATCCACGGAAGTATCAATTCTCTACTTTTCTCCCAACCAAATGTTCAATTTTTAACTTCCTCCAGTGATTCACGTCCCCTCCTTCTATACGGATAATCCCACAGCAGATTTTGCCAGCTCACTTTAGGAGCCCTGGCTTACTGTCACTGCAGCTTCTGAGAAATACCTGTCTTTTCTCTGAGCCTAAGTGACAATGGGACCGTGTCACTCCTCCATTGCTTGGAAAGGTACTGGGCAGCTCTCGCATTGGTCCAAAGAACCATGACGAATGTCAATTTAATGAAACCAATTAATGTCATTGTCAATACTGCTATGAAGTTCACATGAACTGAAGGATAATAAAGAATTCAGGAGAATTTGATGTTTAGATCAAACCTTATGAGAGCCAGAAATGATGACATCATTGGGTCCACAGCTTTAAAACTTGGATCGTCTTTATCAGTTTAAAGCCAAAATAAAACAATGTTATCTAATGCTATATAAAAGGTCAAGAGATACGGAGAGGCCATAGAGTTAGTCATTAAACAAGCCTAACACATCACATGAAATAGTAACCCGTGTAGAACTCATAAATGGTGCTCTCTAGACAGCTGGGTAAAGCCACCCATGCGTGACAGCCCTGCCCTTGTGTGTCATTATTGCACTAATTTTATGTTGCAGCGGAGACAGAAAACAGCTATCTTTTTTCACTTTAATTGGATCATAGCCAAATACGAGGATGTGTCATGCCTCGGTCAACAGTGCTGAGAGGTGGAATGTGACAAGCAGTCTTCAGAAATTGTGCCTTGCAAGCTAAGGCTTCTTGTTAATTTCTTCGTCACAATACTTCTTTCATTTGGGAAAAAGAAAAAATGGTAGACTACATAAATTGTCACTTAGGAGGAGAGCCACAAAATCTGAGGCCATCCCATTCCCAAGAGGAAGTTTATATAAATTATAGCAAGTGAGGAAATGAAAATGTGAGATGTGCTGCTGAATTGTTATAACTTGTTCTAAGCCGTGAAAATTGATGCATGCTTGCTGATTTGGACCACATCTTTTAGAAAATCAAAGAAAACTCTCAGTGCTCCTAGTGAAAAAAATGTTAAATTATGCAATTAAATATTATCTTGGCCAATCTGCTTGGATACCATGACCAGGTTGTGTCCACAGAGCTTGCCTGTGAAGATACCTTTTTTGGTTTATACCCCTCTTAATACATAAAGAGCAGTTTCTTTACGGTACAGAGCTCTGAAACTATGTGGTAAAGTCTAAGAAGAAGATGGTCGGGAAATCAGAGCAGGGAATATCTGCTTCCTTAAATGGTCTTAAAGTAGAAAATAAATGGGACCATCTTGAAAAATTATTTAACCAAAGGCCTTTCTCAGCCTTCTGAATCTCATTGCTGTGTGAAAAGAATTAATTTGGGTACTGTAAAAGAGGTCTCCACAGTCTTTGTCAACAAATTTAAAACAGAACTAAAATGTCATTCAAGTGAAAATAATAGCCTTAAAAACAAATATTGGAAAACTGGAAAGATTGAAAACAAACTAAGCATACAATTCAGGAAGGTGAGCCAAGTAACCCCAGAGAAAACAGGAGAAAGAAATCAATAAATATAAAAGCAGAACTTAATGAAATAGAAAACAACAAAAAAAATGTAGACTTGCTCAACATAATCAAAAGCTGTTTACTGAAAAATTCACTAAAACAGACAACAATCAAGAAGAAAAAGAAGATACATATAAACAACAGAAAGAACAACAAAGGAATATAACTACAGACACAGAGATGTTTAACCTTAAAAAGAAATACTACCTACATTCCTATCAACATACTTGTAAATTTCAA
Source organism: Avahi laniger (assembly GCA_963575035.1). Lineage (NCBI taxonomy): Eukaryota > Metazoa > Chordata > Mammalia > Primates > Indriidae > Avahi > Avahi laniger. The sequence continues at coordinate 3,387 of CAUYSK010006999.1, read as the reverse complement.
TAAAAGGATTACCCAGAAAAATGTATCGAGTCAATTTATTGAATAAGCTGAGCTCATTAGAAGTGATATTTAAAATAGCTCATTTTTTTTCTGAATAGCCAATGTTGCAGGGAGATCCCATAGTTGTTCTTGTCTTAGTCCCAGTCTGAGCAATTTTCTTTTTATTATTTTAAATTATGTAATTGTCAAATAAAGGTTAAATATATTCAAGAGTACAACATACTAATATATATATAGATAAATTGTTTAATGATTACCACAATCAAATTTTAAAATCTGGCTAAGATGACTCAACACCAGAGATTTTCTTTGGATGAACTGGGCCCTGCCCAACTCCAGAGGTGTCTTTTCTCTGTCACACCAGTGGCTCCGGCAAGCCTCCTAGTTGTGCCATCCAAATGCCAAGGAGCATATAACAAATTCCTGGAGTAGTTCTTAGAAAACCTCTCGTGCTTCTGGGGAGCACGCGGCACATTGACAATTGTCGTTGGAGGAATCCTTTATGCTAACCTGTCTTGAAGAATTTCTTACTTCCGCTTATAAATCCTCAAGGTGGGCTATGGGCCGAGGTTTCACAGTCTCTTGGGCTGTCCTGCATAGAGGGCCTGGCACCCATATTACTTAGTCTTAAAGTGCTCTGCTGAAAATCTGAGACAACAGGAAAAGTGTCATTTAGTGTCTTATTGCATAACCAAAATTGACTCAAAAATTACAAACGACCAAGTTGAAAACATAGACAAAAGATTTATCCCTAAAAAGGAAACACCTGTGATAGTTTTCATGTAAGTTTTATTAATATTTAAGAGATAATTCTATACTATATTAAAATTTCCAAGGCATAGACACTGCTAGAAAACTTCCTGACTCATTCCGTAAGGATAACATACCCAGACACCAGTATTAGACAAGGACACCACCAAGAAACTAGAGGACAATATTCTTATGACCAAAGAATACAAAAGTCCTAGTGAAAATATTGGCAAATAAAATCAATTAATATTGTCGAGAAAAATTTACTCCAGGAAAGCAGGAGTGGATTGAAGTTTAAAAATCTATTAATATAATTCAAACATTAACTGGTAAATTTTTTGTGATACAGTAGGCTAAATAATCTGAAAACCGTTCCCTTCTAAACTACCAGAATGCTAAATAAAATATGACAATAATCCTTTTAAATGTCCAGCTTAGCAATTTTTTCTTGTTTACTCTCTCTCTGACAGTCCAAAGTGTCCTGGCTTTATGTGTCTCGGTCGCAATGCTCCCCTTTGCACAAATCAAAGAACTCATTCCAGTCCCCTCACCTTTCTGATTTTCAATTTTCACTTTGTTTTGCCCTTGAACATTTCCCTCCTTTCATTCTTTCAACAAATAGCATGTGCCTGCTGTGTCGACACTTGTTCAGAAATGTGGAATATAGCAGTAATAAACACAGACAAAAATCACGGGCCAAAATGTTAAAACTTCTAGAAGAAAATATAGAGGAGAAATATATCTTTATGACCTTGGGATAGGATAGATGTATTTAAATAAGATGCAAAAGGTACACATTATTTTTTAAAAGACTTAAAAATTTGTCCACATTAAAATAAAAATATTTGTATATCAAAAATTTCCATGTATATAAAGTGAAGAGATAAGGCAAAATTAGGTCATATGCAATTCAGATACCCACAATGCATTAGTGCGCAAAATATACTGTGAACTACTAAAATTCAATAAGAAAAAGGCAACCAACCCAAAAGAAAATTGTGTGAAGAATATGAATAGACAGTTCAGTGAGGAGAAAATTCAAATGATATGAAAAGAATGCTACACCTCACAAATAATCAATAAACTGCACACTTAAACCAAAATGAAACAGCATCTGACATTCATGATACTTAAAAATTATACAGTTGAATAATCAAAACTGTTGAGGCTGTGGAGCACTGGAAACATCCATATCCACCACTTTGAAGAACAATTTGGCTATTCTGGTAAAGTTGAAAGCACAACACCTACAAGTCAGCAATTTCACTCCTGGCTACATACTGTCCAATAGTGTTTTTCAAACTGTAGGTCTTGGTACATTAATAGATGGTAAAATTAATTTGCTGATACAAGGCATGTCCTTTTTTTATGGAATGAGGTGGTGTCTTAGTCTGTTTTGTGTTGCTATAACAGACTACCTGAGGCTGGGTAATTTACAAAGAAAAGAGGTATATTTGGCTCACGATTCTGCTGACTGCAAAGTCCAAGAGCGTGGCACCAGCATCTGCTCAGCTTCTGGTGAGAGCTTTTGTGCTGACTCATAACATGGTAGAAAAGCAGAAAAGTGAGTGCATGTGAAAAGAGACCAAATACGAGTAGGAACAACCCACTGTCATGGGAACTAGTCCATTTCCTCAAAAACTAATTCGGTCTTGAAAGAGTGATAATTCATTCACTGCTGTGAGAAGGGCACCAAGCCACCACAAAGGCAGAGCACTCACGACCCAAATACCTTCCATTAAGGCCCCACCTCTTAAAGGGTCCACCTCCCAACATTGCTGCACTGGAAATTAAGGATCCCACATGAGTTTTTACAGGGACACTCAAATCATAGCATGTCAGATAAGATGTGATAAGATAGAACAGAATAAATTTCAGTAGAAAGAAAATGATAAGAGTATGCATCAATGAGATCAATTATTATTTTTGGAACTTTGCCTTTTTTACTATGTGTGTGTACTGGGCCATTTTAAACAACATTTCTTATTGTGTTCTCTAAATGAAACATTTGTAGGGTTGTAATATTTGGGACATATACTAAAAAAATTTTCATTGTTTGTCTGAAATTCGTATTTAACTGGGCATCCTGTATTTTGCTTTACTATATCTGACAACCCTAATTTGCAGATAAGCACGTGGAGAAATGCATGATAACATTGAAATAAAAAAAAATGTAAACAAAGTAACAGCTGTCACCGGGAGAATGGATAAATAAATTTTGTGCGCTCATTCAGTGGGACGCTAAATTGTGGCTAAAATAAACTAGAATTATATGTATCAGGGTGAATCTCAAAATTGATGTTGAGTTAAGAAAAGTGATTTGTGGAGAGATACACACAATGTATTAATAAAACTTTAAATGCATGTGTTAAAAGCCTGAGCAATATTATATATTTTATAGAAAAATGTATGTGTGGCAAAGTACATAGGTAGAAAGAATAACAATAAAACTCAGGGGAGTGATGTGGTACAGAGTTTTGAAGGAGGAAAGAATGAGGAATGATATGTAGGAGCTTCCATTGTATTTGTAATGTTTTATTTCTTTAAGTGGGTAATGAGTACATGTGTATATACTATAATGTCTTTATATGCTTTATATGCAAATTTAAGATGAAAGTACTATATAATCATCTTAAT
>CAUYSK010006998.1:0-85220 GCA_963575035.1 Avahi laniger | reverse complement strand
GGTTAAAATAAATTACATGGGGCAAGAATGGAAATAATACATTAAGAAATCTAAGAGAGAAAATAGATTACCATGGAGGCAGACAAAGATGGAGAGAAGTGGACAGATTGGAATATCTCTTTGGAGGTACATACTTGGACTTTTTGGGTTGTATTGGAGATGGTAGTATAGGAAGCGAGAGGAGACAAGGAGCATGATCTGTTTCTGGTTTGTTCAGTAAATGGATGGTTGTACCCCAAAATAAGATGGTGAAGATTCCCCAATTTACAGAAGAGGAAGATAAAGCTTGAAGAGGTTAAGGTGACCAGAAGGTCACCTTCTCCTCCACCCTGCTTTTCCAAATTCAAGTGAGCACTTAGATTATGAAATTCTCTGTACAAGAAATATATTTTTATTTTATGTTATGTCCCAAGCACCCAGCACAGGGGGCATTGATATCATTCACACATTTATCCAACAGATAATGAGTTCAATGGGTATCACTGAAAGCAGAATAGTGACACAGAGAAATGGTCCCTGTCTTACTGGTGGCAGAGAAGACAGGCTGTCACACAGCACAGCCCAGGATGTGGTTGTTGAAGGGGGGAAGCTCCCTACACTAGCTCCCCACACTAGGTGTGTGGGGAGTCAGGAAAGTCTTCTGGGTGAAGATCATGTCTCAGCTGAATATTTAAAGCTGAGTAGAAGTTAGAAAGAGAGAGCAGAAAATAGTGTGGTAGGCAGAGGTGACAGCTTGTGATCAGAGCCAGATATCTAAAAAGCCCAGATAACCTGAAGTTGGATCCCTGCAGTTGAGGATTTTAGTCCAGAGAGAGTAGGGAAAGGTAAAATTGCACAAGTAAGCAGGGCATGTTATATTACCTTTAAGGAATGTGATCTTGGGGGGGGGGGAGCCTTTTACAGTTTTTAGAAGGGGCATGGCTTGATTCAATTACCATTTTAGAAAGACCATTGTAATTGTAGTGCAGAGAATAGATTGGAAAGGGGTACAACCACTGAAATATTTGTTAATAATATTCTACATATGTCTAGTATGTATAATAGGTAGTTGCATAGATTTTCAGCTTGGTTGGGTTTAACTGATGGGAGACAATTTGAAACCATTCATTAAGGAATGTCATAAACAGGGCCTCAGTGAGTCTATTGCTATTTTATTCTGTTATTTAAATTTTTAGGCAATTTGAATTTAGTATATATAAAAGTCTTTTTTTATGGTTTGCTGGCTTTTTGCCCAACTTTTATGCTAGAAAGGTATTAAAAGACATTTAAAACAAACCAAGTAACTTTTTAGAAATTTGTATTAATGTATCTTTTTCTATTTGAAAAATTGAATATTTACTGATACAAAAATTCTCACCTCACTAGACAGTACAAATTAACATATTTAAACTACTTAATAGAATGCTCAATGAAAAAGGAATACAAAATTTTATCTCTTATAATTATATTTCTAGTAACTCTAATAGCTTTTTAAAGATCTACGACATAATACAGAGAAATTCAAATGTCAGTTTATTATCAATGTAAGATTGCGTATGACCTTTATTCTTTTTATTGTTGTATATATGTAATAAAGATTTTTAAAAAATATAATATTTTATTATATTTTCAAAAATCCCAATTGACAAAATTAAGTTCTAGAAAAGTCTTGCAAGTCAAATCCAACCTACTTCCCAAATACAAAAGTTATTTCTTCTCTATAATATAGTATCAAGTCTCTCTTTTATCACTGTCTTTTTAAATGTTTTGATTACTTAAAGTACTTTTCTTTCTTCCCTTCTTTTCTTCCTACTTTCCTTCCTTCCTTGAGATAGGATCTCACTCTATTGCCTGGGCTAGAGTGCAATGGAATCATCATAGCTCACTGCAACCTCAAATTCTTGTGCTCAAGGGATCCTCCTGCCTCAGCCTCCCGAGTAGCTGGGACTACAGGCATGAGCCACCATGACCAGATAAGTTTTCTATTTTTTGTAGAGATGTATTATCCAGGCTGGTCTTGAACTCCTGGCCTCAGGCAATTCTCCTGCCTCAGCCTCCCAAAATGCTAGGATTCCAGGCATGAGCCACTGCAACTGGCCAAAGTTCTTTCTTAAATACTTGTCTTAGTCTCTTTTGTGCTGCTATAACAGAATACCTGGGATTAGGTAATTTGTAATGAACAGAAATTTATTGGGTCATGATTCTGGAGGCTGAGAAGTTCAAGATCAAGGGGCTGGCATCTGATGAGAGCTTTCTTGCTGTGACATCCCACGGTGGAAGGGCAAAGAGAAGGTAAAAGTGGGTGGGAGATCATATACACAGACTCATCCCTTCTATAATCAGCAACAATCCATGCGTGGAGGTGGAGCCCTCATGACCTCTCATTAGGCCCACTTCTCAACAGTGTTGTATTGAGGATTAAGTTTCCAAAACATGCTTTTTGGGGGACACATTCAAACCATAGCAATATTGATCTAATCTCTTTTTTGAAAAATCTGCCTTTTTGGCTCTAGCTCTGTCCTCTTGGTTTCAGAGATATGTTTAAATATTTCATATGTCACCAAGACTTATTTATAAAGATTTATGCGGGAGCATTAACCCTGGGAATGGTTTTACTTCAGATCATAATGAAATAGTTATTTCAAGCTAGTTTCCTTTCTGTATTTACATGTGATCAAATGTGTTCAGACTGAATCGAAAGTCTCATTTGGTATGTATATTTTAAACACTGATTGTAGTCTGCAATGTTCATTCATATATTCATTATGTTTGCTGCGTATTTTCTATTTCCCTCCATTAGAATATAAGTGACTGGTGCTCAGAACAGTGTCCTGTACATAGTAGGCTCACAGTAAATATTTGTTAAATGAATAGAAATGGTTTAATATTTAAAAAAAAAATCAAGAATTTCTCTCTGAGATTTATTGGCCACTAGAATTATCACTGAGAGTTTGAATTATGTTAGAGATTATATAGCTGATGAGTAGAAGAGTCATTACTCAAATCTGATTATTCTGAATACTCCTATGTGGAATTCACTGCCCCAGCATGTAATTTTAGAAAAATGCTAACTTAACATTATGTGAAAATTTAAAATTGAAGTATAACATGCACACAGAAACATGTATACATCTTAAGACTTCAGCTTGGTGAACTTTTTTTCCAAGGTGATGGCCCATGTAACCATACATTGATCAAGATAAAGAATATTACCTCTGGGCCAGGCATGGTGGCTCAGGCCTGTAATCCCAGCACTTTGGGAGGCCAAGGTGGGAGGGTCACCTGAGCCCAGGAGTTGGAGACTGGCCTGGGCAACATAGCAAGAATCTGTCTCTACAAAATTTTTAAAAAATTAATCAGGTGTGGCTATAGTCCTAGTTACTTGGGAGGCTGAGGCAGGAGGATCTCTTGAGCCCAGGAGTTTGAGGCTACAGTGAAATAAGATCATACCACTTCAGCTTGGACAACAGAGTGAGACCCCATCTTCCTCATGTTCCCCTCCTGTCATTACTTTATACAGATGATACTTGTCTCCATAGATTAGTTTTGACTGTTTCTGAAATGTGTATTATAAATCGGTTTTACCTGTTTTGAAACATGTATTAATTGAATCATATAGTAAGTACTCTTTTGATTTGCTGCCTTTCACTCACCATTCTGTAGGTAAGGTTCATTTGTGCTGTGTATAGTGAAAGTTCAATGTTACTTTGCTATGTAGTATTCCTTTGTAAGGCTGTTCCACAATTTACATTTCTGTTCTATTGTTGATAGATATTTGAGTTGCTTCCAGTTTTGGGCTACTACAAATAATGCTTGAACTTTCCATTTCACGTGTGACTTTCTCTTGGGGTATATATATCTAGGAGTTGAATTGCTGGGAACTAGGATATGTATATGTTCAGCTCTTGGAGATACAGCTACAAAGTTTTCTAAAGTGGTTGTATTATATTCTATATTTTAAAATATGGTAATGTTAGAGATGTGTTTTGGGGAAATAGAGATCATACCGGCTGAAAATATATGAGATGTGTCTGGAAAGTATCTGACCATTGTTAATATAACGGGAACAGTTTGCAGGACATCAACTTAACCTGGCAGCCAAGGAAAGTGGACAGGAATGTGCACGCCTAAGCAATGACAACTTCACTCTACTTATCAGTGAGTGCTAGACACCATTGAGTGCGCATGTGTATTGTGTGGCCGTCGCACTCAAAATGACTAAGTGAGTAGGCAACAAATCTGTATCAAATTTTATATTAAGCTTGAACATTCCTCTGCGGAAATTATTAGGATGATTCAGAAGGCTTTCAGGGATGATGCAATGTGTGCAGCACAAATGCTTCAAAGATGGTCAAGAATCTGTTGATAGTGATCCACATTCTGGAAGGCCTACAACAAGCAGAACACCTGAGGATGTTGACCATGTATGGGTTAGGTTAAGAGATGCTGGGAGAACTGTGTGATGTCCCAAGGTGCCTACTTTGCAGAGGACTGAGGCATCATTGTCCTATGGACAGTATTTCTTGTATCTTGTATGTTCTTCAATAAATGTCTCTATTTTTCATGTTACATGGCTGAATACTTTCCGGATAGACCTTGTATACATTTTTAATTCTACAGAAATCTAAATAGGATATAATTACTTTGCTTTTTAAAAACGGCTAGAATAATGTCTTTTCTACTCTTCTGTGTCCCAGCTTTTCCTTTAAATACTAAAAAACTGAATGGTTACGTATATTATCTTGCAGCTGTCATCTTAAAGTAAAAAGAAATCTGCAACAGAACAAAAGAAATTTAAATTTTCAGGGTCCATACTGAATTACTATAGATGCATTTTTTGCCCAGTAGTAGTGATTTTTTCTTCCCTATATATACTATAATAATTCACTCTCATACTTGCAGTTAGGAAAAGGAAATTTTCAGATTTCAGTTCATTTGACATCCAATAACTTTTTTATTCTCTTCTTTCCCATTTCCTAGAGTTTCTTGATCATATGTAATGTATCACAGACAATGAACTGTGTCTACAGTATTCTGTATACAGAATGGTAGTATCAGTGATCTACATAGGATTGATATCTCTTTGACAATTATAATGGCCTGATAATCCTAATTAGCACTTTAGGATATATTTTGGTCTCCATGCACTGTAAAACAGACATCCTGATTTGATATGGCTTTTGAATGCTGTTTCAGCCTCAGACCCCTTAATATGGTGTTCGGAAAGTATATTTCAGTGTATTGCAGAAGGATAACTACTCAGTTTTCATCAACATTCTTTTACTATGCAAGTGTATGTTAAAAAAAAGTTGAATTAAAGTATTTAAATGATATAGGGGAATGAAAATATCACTCATTTTCATATCTCTGTTTCATGTTCAGTTGTACTGAATAGCTTTTATCTAGCTGAGAGGAATGGTATAGTTTGTTTAATTACTCTTCTTCTAGTTCTCTTTTTTTTTTCATAAGCTACATCGTAGTTTTTTTTTGTTGTTTTTTAAGAGGGAATATGATAGGTTTATTTACTGTAATGATTCCCCACATACCCATTGCCCACCCAGCTATGACATGCATGGCTAACCCTGTTTCGCCCATAAACTGTCCTTCCTTCCCCACCCTGGCAATGGATTTTGGAACAAATCTCAGGCTTCTACTTCTTTTAACCACTATTTCTGCAACGATGGTTGGGCAAATCTTTCATTTCACTGAGTTTTAGTTTCCCTATCTGTAAAATAAGGGTGTAGGACTAAGCATGTCTCTTCTCCCAGGCTAATATCTGGGTATATGTTCTATATGATAATGCAGGGATTAGTGAATTCAGTAAAGAGAGATTTAGATGGGCCTCTTTGTTTTTGTTTTTTTCCTCTTCCTTGCAAGTGGAAGTAAGTATTTCAGAGAAAGAATAACTATCTTTCCTTTTCAGAGCTTCATAACTGGTGCTAAATGAACCAGGGAGGAAAGAGATTTGCTGAATCATGGCATTGAACTTACTGTTCTAAGCATTATAATTTCTGATGAATAGTGTCTCAAGAGACTTCTGTAAAGTGATACATTCTGACATCCAGTGACCTTTTAAACTAATATTTCTATTATATAATTCAGTTGCTTCTGTTTCCTGAAAGTAATAACATTAGTTTGTACTGAGGTAGATAATGATTTTGTTAGCAATTTCCTTTGTGGTAAGTGTTTTTACAGTAATTTAGTTTGAAGGAAGAATTGTTTGTACAAATAAAATTCAGAGGAACTCACCTGTAGTGTACTGGGATCAAGAAAAAAGGTAGTCCTTGACTGGGACAATATTCTTGAGACTTAGAGTAAATAGTCACATTGACTGAATTTATTTTTGGCAAATCTTGTTGCCATCTATAACACTTGCATAAGTGTGCGCACGCACACACATAAAGTTTTGGGGCAAAGGGACAAGAATGTGGAATCAGACCTATTGTTAATTCTTTCTCATTAGTGGGTAAACCTTACAAACCTGGATATCTTTATCCATACGATAAGAGTAATAATACTTCACAGAGTGTATAGTAAGTATTAGTGAAATGATAATCAAAAGAATATACTGCAGTGCCTGACTAAATGGTGCTAAATAAAGATCACCAATTTTTCTCTCCTTCATTGTGCTGTAAGATCCTAAAATGATTCCTGCCTTACTAAAGACAATTTATTTTCCATCAGCTTTTACTGAGTGTATTTATTATACTTGATTGATTCATGGTATATTCATTAATTCTTTTTACCAAGGTAATTTATTACTCAGAATATCTAGTATTCATTTATGAGTCATAACAGTTTACTGTAGCTTGAGTGACAAGGGTGGGAGTGGGTGGTGGAACTTTATTTAGTCTTACATTTTATCTAAAATATTGACAGTCATAGCAAAAAAAGGAGTGTGCTAAGGGGGAACAAAATAGCATTTCTTTCCTTCCATAATTTGCTTCTATTCTTTAATCATGCATACTTCCACACATCTTTCCTACAAACGCTCTCTGCTAAACTGATCTCACCTTTGCCCTACAGCTATTATCTCTACCACTGTGCATTTGATTGTGTAAATAGAACTTTCTCTTCTCTACCATAGCCGAAGTCCTGCCTCCTCCTCGAAGGTGCACCACAACTGTGCTTCTGTCCTTGCCTTCCTTTTTTGTCTCACTTTGTTTTCTGCCTCACCTACTTGCCACTTAGCAAAAGCTGCCCTAAATTGTAATACATCCTCTTATGTGTCTTAACTCTCCAACTGGATTATGTGCAGAGGAAGTCTCGTTTATTTCTTTGTATCTCTTGTAAGCCTCATAGAGTCCTTAACGTGACAGACTTTTAGTGAATGTTTGTCGATGCTGTTGCTGCTTTTGCTTCTGCTAATGCTGATGAAAAGAATGAAGATCTGCTGCTATATGTATGGTACTTATTTTTGCCATTTCTTTGATCAACTTGGGTAACTAAGACACTCCACGTTTGACTAATTTGAGGCCAGACTTGGTTCTTTCTGCTGAATGGTCGATTCATTCATTTCTTCTCCCATCCATCCATCCATCCATCTGACCATCCATCTAACCATCCAATCCATCCATTCATCCATCCAAATAATTTAATTAATGCATTCATTTAGATAGTGCAAAAACATGTACTAGGAGCTTTGGGAGATGGGGAAAAAATCAATAGGGGATGATTATGGTATAATTACTGTTTTGGCCATTCCTAAAAATTATTTTTATATATTCAAATAACTTCAAAAGACTTGCAAATCAATGTTTACATTTCTAAGTTAAACTATTTAATATAATGTATTAGTTTTATGATTCTCTGTTTTAAAAAATCCTGATATTTTCATTTAACTGACAGCTACTGATCCTTGTTACATTAGATGGAATTTTCATCCTAATATAAAAATCTTACAACACCAAGAAAGTAATGCAGAGATTCTGAAAGCCAAGTATTCAAACTTAAATAATAAAATGTAGGCCTGCCTTTGAATAACTTGACTAAAATTTAAAGATGGAGTTGAAACAAGATTGGGATAACTAACATTAAATATATACAATGCTTACTACTCTGTGTTTGGCACTATTCTTGCTTATTTGGTTTACCTCATCAAGGCTAGTTTCTTTTGAGCCACTTTACCTTATCCACTATATATGAGCATCCGTACCAAAGTTCTTAAAATAATGAAGAAATCTTCTTCTGAGAAAGACACCTTGATCAATCCGTAATGTTAACATGAGTTCATTTTGAATAAAATTAACTTAATAGAAATGTTGGATGAATACTTTAGAATAAGTATGCTTTTTAATCATAAGGATAAATGAGGTAATAACTTTCATTAAGAAAGAACAAGAAATTATGTAACAAAACTTATAGAATGAAACATGAATGCATGGATATGAAAAAGAACAAATTGTGGAATTGAAAAATGTTGTCATTGAAATTAAAACACCACTATAGAAAAGGTAAACATTGGAAAATTTATTATTAGAATTTTTGAACTGTTAGATGGCATTTGCAGAATCCACCCCAAAATAAAAGATAATTACAAAATATAAAAATACGGTTGAAACTCCAGGGTAGGTTGAGAAGTGCCGTAACAACTAAAAGTATCTAAAACGTTTTAAACAAATAATATCTTCTTTTACTTTAAAATAACTTAAGATGAAATTATGTAAGTATACATGAAACCATTTTTGACTAAAAAATCCAAACATCAGTTGAGCATATTTTGATTTAAAATGTAACCCTAACCATAATCCTAATTATTTTAGATTCCACATATAAGTAGGACATGTGATGTTTGTCTTTCTGTGCCTTATTTCATTTAGCATAGTGTTCTCCAATTTCATCCATGTTGTTGCAAATGACAGAATTTCCTTCTTTTTAAAGGCTGAATAGTATTCCATTGTTGTATATATAACTCGTTTTCTTTATCCGTTCATCTGTTGATGGATACTTAGGTTGATTTCATAACTTGGCTATTGTGAATAGTGCTACAGTGAAGTTCCTTTGCCAAATTGATTTTAAATCTTATGGGTAAATACCCAGAACAGGGATTGCTGGATCATATGGTAACTCTATTTTTAGTTTTTTGAGGAACCTCCATACAGTTTTCCATAATGGTTGTGCTAATTTACCTTCCCACCAAGAGTGTACTAGGATTCCCTTTTCTCCACATTTTTGCCAACATTCGTTAGCTTTTGTCTTTTTGATGATACCCATTCTGACAAGTGTGAGATAATATCTCATTGTGGTTTTAATTCGCATTCTGTAGGGATTAGAAATGTTGATCATTTTTCACCTCTGTTGGCCATTTTTCTTCTTTTTGAGAGATGTCTATTCAGGTGCCTTGCCTACTTTTAAGTTTTTGGTTTTCTTGTTATTAAGTTGTTTGAGCTCCTTGTGTGTTTTGAGTATTAACTTCTTGGATATGAATCTTGTTTTTGGTTAATTTGCTTCCAATCTAATTCTTTTATTTTTGCATATTATTTGAAATGTTTTGCCTAGAGACACTGAGGATTTTTTTCTTCTCTTGAATGTTGAGTAGTTTTACTAGAATATGTCTCTGAGTTGATAGTTGCAGGTTTTATTTCCCTGGTGCCCAGTGGGCCCTTTTATTGTGTAGATTCTGGTCTCTTATTTTTGAATACGTTATTGGATTAGTACTATTTTTTTTTAATTTAAAAAATTTAGGAATTCCATTTATATATAAATTGGATCTTATTTTGCCAGTCTTCTGTTTAAACCACTTTCTCTCTGACCTTTTTTACTTTTTTCTCTATTTCATCCACTTAGTTGATTTTCTGCTGTTTTTCTAGTATTTCCTATCGCATTTTCTTTCATATCTCTTTTCCCTTGGGCGTCTTGTAATTTACTTTCCATTTCTGATATATTTTTGTATTTTTCTTTTATTTCCTTCTGAGTTCAATCAACTCATATTTTACTTCTTCCTTCTTAAGTTTTCTGGTCATCTATTTCCCTGTTTTTAATTTTGGTTTCAAGGTGGTTTTTTTATCTACCCAAATACAGGATTTGTGGATATTTAATTCTGTTTTGAATATTATAGTTTTATTCTGTTTGGACAGTTTTTGGTGAGAGGGTAGAATCTTCCTTCATCAGCTGAATTGTTCTCATTTTCACTTTTCTTTTTATACTAGCCTCTTGGTTTTTTGTGGGTTGGGATGGTTATAACGTTCCTAGTTCAAGAATGGCCTTTTCTGTCATTGTAAGTAAAGTATTATTCCTTTACTGGGTGGCATAGCTTTTGAGTGGTCATACACCCTTCAATTTTTAAATTGTCTTTTGTCTTACATAAGTCTAAATGTTCCCACTTCTTTTTTTACTTATCAAATGTATAGTTTCCAAAGAAATCTCTCCTTTTGTTTTCGCTCCTTTCTCTCCAAAGTGACACCTTTTCAAGATTGCTTTTTCATGTCCCATGTGCCTTTTCAAGTCTTTTCTCTGTTGTCAGCGTTCTGATCTGTTGACTTTTCAATATTTTTATACATAGAGTGGGCTTTCACTTTCTGTCGGTGGTTTTAGATCATGTTTTGAACTCCCCTTAGCTCCTCTCTTCTGTCTTCTGTGTAATTTTTCATCAACTGCTCTTGGTCTCCATGAAGGCTGATGGCAGGAGTGTATGAGAGAGGTAAGTAGGTTTTGATGTTTATTACTTAGAAGTAATTTGAAGTACTTAGAAGTAATTTGAAGTTTTGAAAGTCCTTGTTTTCTAGTTATATAGAGGTAATGAGTTTTGCATAGTTTTATTTCTTCTGCTTTTCGCTCTCTTCCTTCTTCTTTCCTGGATATTTTGGGATTTTCAGATTTACACCTCTGTCACTGTTTCAGCTACCTAGAATCCGCTTTATTAATGCATTATTGATAGCACCCAACATCCTGTAGCAACTTAAATGTTTCCTATTTCGGCTTATTAAGAAATTCAAATCCTGAATATACATGATTATACATGTAAGCTTCTAAAAAGATGAGAAGATAGTTTAAATTATTGTAGGCTTTATCAGACACAGAACTCTGAGCAGGTTAAAAGAGAAGACTTTGAGGTCTTACCAAGGTCTTACTAATGTAAAAATCAATGGCTTTTCGTTTCTCTGTTATTAATGTTGAGAGTTCTAAGGTGTTTTGTGAGGCTAAATAATAAAGCAGTGATCATCTTTTTGAGTGTGATGCATTACTGACTGGTGTCTTTTTGCAAAGATTATCTGAGACAACCATGCACATTTAGTAAGTCCAAGGGCACGTTGAAGTTTCGTGTGGAATTACACAGGAATTTGCTGCAGCAATTACTCTGCTGTTTAATGACACGTAATTATCCACACCACTTCCCAAGCTATACATCTTTCTCTTGCCCTTTAGCATTATGAACATCCCACCCATGGGCATGAACATTTATTCCGTATAGTATCCAGCTGTTACCTACTCCAAGATGTAACACACCTCTCGTTTATGTAACTAAATCTAAGCTTTGCTTCATTGTGGCTTGTAAAATATAAATCCTTACCTTTTGTAATTGCCGTTTATTTTATATTCTTCAAGCTTTGTAATACTTGTAGAATCTGTGGCCCCTGAAATAAGTTTTGTACCAACAGGGAGCACGAAGGGACAGTTACTTTCCTACTGGGGAAAGCTAAGTAATCACGTAAATGCATTTCTGATTAGCATTCTGTGGGCTCCTATTCATTTCTACCTGCCATGGATTCCATTGTAACATGTCATAATTGCAGTAATATTGTTTAAATTATGTTTCCTGAATTATATCAATTTTTGAAGCATCTTTAATATTCCTTTGTCACCTGCAGGGATGTTGAAAAGAATCCCAGCTGTATTGACAATTTTCGAAATAACTTTTAAAAGCTTATAGGAGAATACTATGAGAGCTATTGCAATGGTGCTGTTTTTAAAAATCACACAAATTCTCTGAGTAAGATTGGTTCATTGTAGTTTCATTAGTTCTATTATGATGGAGAGGTCATGAAGTGGCTACTGCAGTTATCATTTATATTTTCCAGCTTAATGATGAAAAGAAGGAGAAATGTAAGTGGTTTCTGTACTTCATAATGGTTTACTCTCATATTTATTCCTATATATCATATATCTACTATATTTACCTCCTCCCCTAAACAGGTAATCACATTTGTAATTAAACCCTCATTTCCACACTGAAATCAGGACCTTTTTGATATTTAGAAATCTGGAGAGTTCAGAATTCCTTACATAATATGCTTCATGCTTTTCAGGTTCCATTTCTGACCTTAAACAATTTATGGCTCTCTCCTTGTACTTTTGCATTTATCTAGGCTAAACCAAAGGATTTCATGGTAACATTTAAATTATAAAGATACCATAAGATTACCTTCTAGCTTCTCACTTCTGAAAACGGTTAAAAATATTTTTTTTTTATTCTGAAATAGCATGTTTGTGAGCTAAAGTCTCCTATGTTTATTTAGATTTTATTTATGCATCTATTGTATATTTGCTCTGTGTCAAATGCCATGAAAGATAGGGTTCAGTCTTCTGGAGTGTAATGAAGTAGATGGATAAATGAATAGTGGATTACAGTACCTTGTAAGAGTGGCTGTAATGAAGATGTACAGCAAGGGGAGTGGAGTACATGCTAATGAACTCATAGCAATTATTTCGTTACAGTGACACTTTTTTATACATAATAATCTATATCTAAGTTGACTGAAGTCTCATATAAAGCAAGTTAAATGAATCATTCTATTTAGATAATTTTTCATTTATATAAATTTTAAGAATTAGTATCTTTAGTCACCTTTTTCTGTATGTTAGTTACATTTTCTTTTTTTTATTTATGAAAATTTATTTTATTTATTTTTAATTCAGGATATTATGGGGATACAAACATTCTGGTTGTTTTCTGACTTGAGTTTAGGAGATGGCCACTCCTTTAAAGTCATGATATACAACATATTAAAATCTACAAACCCAAAGGTCCAAATTTTTCTGTATCTCATTGTACCCATGCTCATTTGCCCTGTAGGTAGTTATCAGAGGTGACTATTTATATGATAATTACTGAAATTAAAGTTTTTGGGTGACATATTTCTTATTTTAGCAAAGTAATGAAAATCACACTCTATGTTTGTTTATATTATAACTTTGAGCTATTGAAGAATCATAGGTTTGTTGGCAATTCTCTTTCAAAATCCACTTGGGATTTCCTAATTCCTAAGTACCACTATGTCAGATAATTTTTGCTAGATGCTATTGTATGCTGTGTTTCTGTATGCCATACATTATTTATGTATATTTTCTGAACATTCACATTATTTATTTTTCAATATTTAGTTAAAATGACTTTGGTAACTGAATGGTATATGCTATTTCTTTGTCTTTACCCTACTACATTTAGTGAAGTCATTCTTAGTTCATACATATATATCATCTAAAGTGATACACACTTTCAAATTTGTAGTAGGAAAATGAAGTTATAAATACTAGAAAGTGAAAAAAATACATCTAAAAACTGTAAGTGAATAAGATTGGTAAATGAACAGTTGAATGTTATAATCATTATTGTTTTGTCCAAATAAAATTGTATTAACAGAAAAAGAATCTCTTAGAACAAAAGGAGAAAAATGCTCTAAAGTATAAAATAAATTAATTGAAAGAAACTGATACCTGCTATAGTCACAAATTATATGACTCTTTCGAAGTTTTATTTAGGGCTGCCTAAGAGTCTTTGAACCAGTGACTCCTTTTATAACAACTGTTGTGCTTACTTAATGAACAGCTGATTGTGACTAAAATGGCAAGCGATAGTGGGTTTGGAATAGATCATTTAAACCACGTCCATAATAAGTACAAGAACATTCTTTTTAAATTGGTTAAGGAGTACATCAAATATAAGAAGTACAATTCAGACTCTAATGCCATTTTGAACTCACTAATGTTTACCATTAGCTGGCTAATTTAGAAGGATTAAAGAACTGTAAGTTTCAACAATATAGGTGTGAGGGACCACCTTTTAAATTTTTCTAAATCAACTCACTTAGAAAGAGAATAATCTGTAGTTGTCTGCATATAATTTAATATTATCTAGAGCATTGTATTTAATGTTAATATTAACTAATTTAAATACTTATACTAATGCACTCTTCACATATACAAGAAAAAATAACTCTCATTTTCAACACTCTGAATATTATTAGTGTGCCTAACTACATTTTGGTGTTTAAGATGGCACTTTGGGATCAAACATTTAAAGATAAATACTTAAAAGTGTCCATACTTACAGCAAAGAACATTCTCCTACATAACTATGATTACCTTTTCACACCTAAGAAAATTGTAATTTTATAATATTATCTAATATTCAGCCTACAATTTTCCCCAAAAATATCTTTTATAGTTTGTTTTCTTTTCCTGGTACCAGGACTAAAGTTCACAAGGTTCTTCTTTCTTAAACCTGTTCTTGAATAAAATCCTGTGCTTTCTGTTTGATGCCTATGACGGTGAAAAAGAGAAGTGGCTCTTTCTCAGAAAATGTTCTTTTTTTGCATAAAAAAAAAAAAAAAAGTTGGCCGGGAATGTTTCCCACAAACACACAGCGGTAATAATTACGAAGCCCGTTATGTTTCCCACAAACACACAGCGGTAATGATTACGAAGCCCGTTTTGCCGCCTTTGTCGATCCAAGTGGGATCGCCGTGGAGGAGGCAGTCATGTCCAGCTCCTTTATTTTTGCCTCCTCTCCACCTTTTGCTCCGCTCCTTCTTTTCACTTCTCCCCTTGGCTTCCGCTATTCCATATTCAAGAAGTAGGAATTTTTTTTAAAGTGAAAATCAAAAATCAGTTTATTTTGTGCAGAAATATTTCTTCAGTAGCCTTTTTAAAATTCTCCACAAATTTTTAAGTGTGTAGTACAATATTGTTATATAATAACTGTAAGCTCAGTGTTGTACAGCAAATCTTTAGAACTTTTTCATCTAGCTTAACTAAAACTTTGTACCCGTTGGACGGCAACACCCCATTTCTTCTTCTTTCCAGCCCCTGGCAACTAGCATTCTACTTTTTGCTTCTGTGAGTTGAACTATTTTAGGTACTTCATATTAAGTGGAATCATGCAGTTATTTGTCCTTCTGTGACTGGCTTGTTTCACATAGCATGATGTCCTCTACGTTCATCTATGTTGTCGAATGTGGCAGGATTCCCTTCTTTTCTAAGGGTGAGTAGTATTCTAGCGTATGTATAGATACTACATTTTCTTTATCTGTTCATCTGTGGATGGAAACTAAGCTTGATTCCGTATCTTGGCTATTGGGAATACTTCTACGATAAACATGGGAAGACAAATACTTCTTTGTGATTCTGATTTTAATTATTTTGGATAAATATCTAGAGATGGAATTGTTACCAGAAATGGTAGTTCATTTTTATGTATTTTTTTATTTTTTAAATTTCATACTGTTTCCATAGCTGCTTCACCATTTTACTTTCCCACCAGCAGTGCATAGGGTTTCAATTTCTCCACAATGTTGCCAGCATTGTGGAGAAATTGTTTTTTGTTCGTTTGATTTTCTGATAATCGCCATTCTAAGGGGCATGAGGTGATATCTCACTGTGGTTATGACTGCATATTCTTGATGATCAGTGATGTTGAGCATCTTTTCATAATCCTGTTTGCTATTTGTATGTCTTTGAGAAATGTTATAAGAAGTAGGAATCTCTTTTTTTTTTTTTTTTGAGACAGAGTCTCACTCTGTTGCCCTGGCTAGAGTGAGTGCCGTGGTGTCAGCCTAGCTCACAGCAACCTCAGACTCCTGGGCTCAAGCGATTCTCCTGCCTCAGCCTCCCGAGTAGCTGGGACTACAGGCATGCGCCACAATGCCCAACTAATTTTTTTAATATATTTTTAGTTGTTCAGATAATTTCTTTCTATTTTTTTTTTAGTAGAGACGGAGTCTCGCCCTTCCTCAGGCTGGTCTCGAACTCCTGAGCTCAAATGATCCACCCGCCTTGGCCTCCCAGAGTGCTAGGATTACAGGCCTGAGCCACTGCGCCCGGCCAAGAAATGTTATAAGAAGTAGGAATCTTAATGGGGACTATACTACCAGCATCCAAAGAGTATTTCTGAAAAGGATACTGTAAGAGACACCTGAGCCCTGAGGCATCTTGGAATATTCACTTATGGAGAGAGATTCCATGTTCACAATTTGGGAATTTTTGTAATTTTCGTATGTGAGATGGAGAGATATTTTAATTCTAATCTCTTGTCTTCAAAATTTTTTTCTGTGGTTTTGTGAAAATTTTAAAAAACCTTTTATCAGACTTACTAGTTTGATAAGCATCTTAGTTTATATCTTGTAGTTTCACTCTTTCATATAGATTATTTATATTCTTAATTGAGATATCGTGATGAACTTATTGCTTTCAAAATACTTAAAATATATAAAACTCTATTAAGTGTAATATTCCTTATATCTTTATAGACCTAAAAATAATAGTAAATGAGGGAAGGAGAAATTTATTCTGATTCATTTTAGGAGATTTGATGAAATGTAACTATAAAAAAAAACTGTACGTAATTTAAGCACAGCATGCTTTACCTATGTGACTTCAAGCAATAATAAATTATAAATAGTACTGTAGCTCACAATTCAGTTATAGGCAAAACCACATTATAATTTAAATTAAAATTCCACCAGATTATTACCACAGTAAAATTTCACGAGGGGCTCAACCTGTCTAATAAAGAAATGCAAATGAATCAACTGTGAGATGCCATTTTGATCTACCACATTGACAGTGCTGAAAGACAATGTGTAATATGGGCGAGGGACCAGGGGAATCGAAGAACTCATGTACTCATGGTGCGAGTTTAAAATGCTTCAATCTTTTCGGAAAATATTTAGATGATACGTATTAATATTAAAATTTACATCCTTTGATTTGGTAATTTTACTTCAAAGAATTTTTCTTAAGGAAATGATTAGAGAGCTATACAAATACTTATATAAAGGGCTTTATTATAGAAGTATTTATAATAAAACATTTTTTAAAAGTCTATAATCTAAAGTGTAATGAAAGATTAAAAATCTTTTGGTATGTTCATATAATTATCATAGTATACATTCATTTAAAATTACATTTTTAAATTCATTTGCTAATGTGGTAAAATACCTATAATATTAAGTGAAAAGGGTAGAATACAAAATTGTATTTATTTTGCATGCTTTCTTTTCACATTTATATTTTTTTTAAAATGTAATTGTTTGGGAACAAGAAGAACGAAACAAAAGATACCAAAATACTAACAATTATTACTCATAATTTTAAAATAGCAGATTTTAAAAATATTCCCCTTTTATATGCCTTTTTTAACTTTCCAAGATTTCTAACATTAACCAGTGTTATTTTAAAAGTAAAAAAAAAATATGTTTTTAAAGCTGTCAGAGTTAACTCAAAAAATATACATCTATGAAAATGTATGTAAATTATTTTGTGACTGAAATCTTATCTTTTTTGGTGTGGATTAACCTATTATTGGGTTTAGTGCTAGTAAAATAATATTCACTGAACATCGTATTCTCTATGGGATGGCATTTGCAAAACTCATAAATTTAGAGAACACAATTATGCCAGTGAATTGAAATTAATGAAATGGCATCCCACACAGGCAGCATAATTTGCATATTAATTTCAGTTAATTTTTTTATGGATGTGACAGACTTATCCTAGTCATATTTGATAAAACAAAAAGTAACAGATTGTGAAGCAACCAAATGTTGAGCAGTTATTCCAGTAGCTTCTCAGTATTCCAAAAAACATCTTTGAAATGTTAGTGTTTGGCACTTTGAGTTTTAGTCTATTTACATTTTATTGCTTTGTTAAAAATAAAAATACATTAAATGGAAAGACAGTTGATACCAATTATTTTTTTTAGCTGTAATAAGTATTTTTTTCTGTTAGTATAGATTTGAAATTTCTCATTTAAAGAAATTACATTTAAATTAAAAATTATATTACACATGACCTTCAATAGATTTTATTATTTGGATTCTACAGCTATTGTTAAAAATATTCAGTGGTTTTCTCAAACATTCCTTCAGGTGACTTGCCTCAACTTAATCTAAGGACTCTCTTATGAATTATGGTCTGTAGTTAGACGAATAACTTTTAGACATTTCCTTAATAGCATTTTCTCTCTATTAAGGTCAGTTTTGCCAAATGAAATTTTATTTCATTTATGTTTCAAATTTATTTGCATACAAAATAGACTTCACTTCCTTTTTGTGCTTCATTTCATCTTTTTTTTTTGTTTTGTCTCTATTGATGATTATTTCTCCTTTATTATTTCTCATTTTGTGTTTTTGGGCTTTCTATTCACCTCACTCTTACCCACCTTCTCTTTTTTAAAATTTGGTTGGCTAGTAGTTTGTCTGTTTTTTGAGGGTTTCAGAGAACCAGCTTTTAAATTTATTTATTAATTCTACTTTTTTTCTCATTTTATTGTTAATACTTTTTTCCATCTGCTTTTGTTTTACTTTGTTAGTCTTGTTCTAATTTTTTGATTTGAATATTTAAATCATTTCATTTTTTTAAAAAATAGTGTTAAGTATTAATATTTAATGCTTTAGATTTTCTTTGAAGAAATCCTTTTATAATGACCCGTAAATATTAGCTATTTAATAGCCTGCTTTTAAATTTGCTGATGAAAAGGTCTTTTTCTCATTTAAATTATTACTAATTATTAGGAAGTCTTTTTTTTTTTATTGTTGCATTGTGACCTGAGAACACTATTAGCGTATTGGTACATTAATATTAATGTACTAACAGTATATTTCTAATTTTTTGATTCAGTTCCTGATACCACCTAGACTTTGAAATCCTTTTTCATTTTTTTGGTACCTGGAGATTTCTCTCTTTTTGGTTCAAATTTGACTGTATAAACCAAAATTCTAATGTTATGGCCTTCTACATCAGCATTTCATTGATTTGGAGCAGAAAATGACTGACGGCTCTGTCTGCACAATTCAGTATTATGCCGAAGTTGTATTTGTGTTAAATTCAGTTTCAAGGTATCTACATGACATAAACTAAAATTCTGCATCTAACCAATATTGAGGGTCATTTTGACCTAAACATTTATTGAGAATCTGTTATCTGTCACATACTATTCTCATGGGTCGGGCATAAAGGAATTTTTGGGACAGCCTTTTATTTATTAGTAATTGTTCAGTAGATATCAACTCTTAAAGCCATAGTGCCCATGTTCAAGATTAATTACACAGCCAGAACTACAAATTGGAATCTGTTATCTTACATTACTTCCTACAAGATGTCTCTTGGCATTGTTTTCTCTTGCAGAAATTATAAAAGTTCAGAAATGAAAGAAAATACTCTTAAGTGCTATGAATGAGGTAGTTCACATTATTCTTAGGGTTTTAAAATACTTTGGGGTTTGACATACTTTCGGTTTTAACATAAGGCATTTTAAGTTTAAGGATTTGTGTTAGCTCAAGGTATTTTAATATACATTACTTAGTCACAAGGGCAAGGATGAATGTAAAGTCTCAGAAGTATTTTACTGACCACTTTTCTTTTTCTTTTTCGTTTTTTTTTTTTTTTTTTTTTGAGACAGAGTCTCACTCTGTTGCCCAGGCTAGAGTGCTGTGGCATCAGCCTAGCTCACAGCAACCTCAAACTGAAGCAATCCTCCTGCCTCAGCCTCCAGAGTAGCTGGGGCTACAGGCATGTGCCACCGTACCCGGCTAATTTTTTCTATATATTTTTAGTTGTCCAGTTAATTTCTTTCTATTTTTAATAGCGATGGGGTCTCACTCTTGCTCAGGCTGGTCTCGAACTCCTGAGCTCTAATGATCTGCCCTCCTCGGCCTCCCAGAGTGCTAGGATTACAGGCGTGAGCCACCGCGCCCGGCCATACTGAACTTTTCTATACTAATCACTCTATAGTTCTCTATCTTTTAATTAAATAAACTGCTAATCATGTAGTTTTCCTTTCATTTTGGACTTTGAAGAGTGACTGAAGAGTGTTAAGAAAGTATTTAAATTGAAAGAGTGTTGAGAGTATTTAAATTGAAACCACATTCATGTGTCTATATTCAAGGATTTCTGAATTTAGAGATTTGGGGCATAGTTACATATCACAGTAACTCCAAGCTTTGGATTTAGGACTAATATTTTGCAGTTTTTTAAAGGACTCCTTTTTTTTATCACTCATGCATCACCCATGATGCATTGCAAAAACCTGAGAATCTCAACCTCAAAGATAAATAATTTAGAAGAAAGATTTTTGTAGATTTTGGGCATTGAGAATATTTGCATTTAATTTAGGACATTGAGAACATTATCTTAAATAATTGTGAGCTTCTCAGGAGCACTCAGAATGGATGGAAAACTTTCTTTATAATTACTGTCATTTATTTAATCAGCGTGCAAAGATTAAATCATGTAAGGAAGCAAGATTTTGATTAGAATCATTTTCTTTCAGTAGAGTTTGTAATCTGCTGACACTGAGCCAATTGGGTGCTGACTTAATGCTCTCACAGTGTGGACAGATGCGTTTTTGGTATTAGGGGAGGAAAAGAAGGGTACATAAGATCTAAAGGCCAGCATGACTCTAGCCTCTCAAACAGTTGACTTTCCAGGATTCATTAAGAGTGTCCTGGAATTTTTGACAATCTCTTAGCTGTTACTTTTTTTCTTTGGGCAGATCTGGAGAGTACTTAGTTGGTAGTTAATACACATTTTGTTGTCCATTTTTTCTTGAAGAAAGCACAGATTTGGGTACATCACATCCCCCTTCCCCTTAAGTTATGTATTCTTTCTTCAGCAAACATTTATTGAGAGTCTCATTTGTTACAAGTACTGCGCTAGTCACTATGATACAATACGAATAAGGTTGCTTCTACTTTGAAGGGTCTTATAGTCTGGGTAGGGGGAGGGAGAAAAAGTAAACATCACAGTATAGTATGTACGATAACTGTTAGCACAGGGTACTTTAGAAGCATGTAGGTGGGCGGGCTACCTGACCAAATGGGAGAAGTCTAACAATGTTTTCTTGGGGATTACACCTGAATTAAGTTATGAGGAGTGGTGGGGCCTGGTGCTGAGAGAGTGTGGCCAATCGAGTAATTTCAAATAGTTGGCATTGCTGGGTGTGAAAAATGGGAGTGGTGAGAGACCAGCATGAGGAATAAGCACAGTGAGACCATCCAGGGCCTCGTGAGCTATGGGAAGGGGTTTGAACTTCACCTGAAGGAGGTGAGTTGCCCCTAAAGTTTCAGGAAGATTACTCTGACTGAGTTTTGGACTTTGAATTTTTGCATCATAGATCAGAGACAGAGAAAGCAGTTAGGAAACTGATGAAATTACGTGGATCCGAAATGATGTGGGCTTTTGTAAATGCTGAGGCAGTAGGAAAAGAAAGGAATTGACTCGGGAGCAGGAGAGGGGAAACTTTTCGTGTTAGAAGGCCACATTAATTTAGCTGTAATCAAATAAGGCCGCATTCAAGAAACTTCAATTAATTACACTGAAAAATGTATATTATTTTGTAAAAATCTAACTACTATGTACTTAATAATGTCAAAAAATGAAAACCATTTGTTAATTTTAAAGTTAACTGACCTTTTAATGACTTTGTTGGGTCTGCTTTTTGTTGGAAAACATTTGAATATTTGGTTGCAGCAATGGAGATCCACAGTTTCAGTTGATCCTCTAGATGGGTATCAATTGTTTGTGACCATACGGGTGTCTTGATTTGGGTTAGTTGGAAAATGTAGATTCACAGCAATAAATGACTGAAAAGCAAGAAAGCATTTTTTGGGCATGTTGCTGAAGGCATGGGTATTCTACTGTATTTTCCCATATTTCACTTGGATCTTAACATCAAACAACGACGTTAAAATGTCATCTACTGAGAGCTTAGTCAATTTCATCTGTAATTTTTTAGATACTGTGGTGATATCAACTAGGGGAGGCTGAAATGCTAATTTGAGTGCAATGTCATGATTCTCAAAGTCAGTGGATTTTCATTGTATTCCCCAATTAATAGGTCTGCAATAGCTAAGTATTTTTCAGATGATGCGCATATATCATCCTGCTTGTCAGTGACCTTTGCTAACTGGAGAAAATGTTCATTCACAATTTCCTTTTGAAGAATAAGTGTTTTGAAAAAAGATAGCTTTTTTTGAAATGCTTGGATTTTTTGCCACATATCATATATAGACATAGATTTCCTTTACAAAGAAATATTCATTTTGATTTGACACAGAAATGCTACATTCCTATAGAAATCTTCTTTCAATAATTCACATTGCTGATTCTGTTCTTCATAAAATTTAACTATCTGTTCTCACAGAGATAAAATTTTGGCTAACACCTGTCCCTGCGATAGCCAATACATTAGACTGATATGGCAAATCTACACTGACTACCTCATTGTTCAACTTTATCATGTTATGAAATTGATGATGCTGTGTTTCATCTGTGTGAATATAGTTAACAATGTTTGTTACAAAGTGTCATTTAAAATAGTAGCTTTAGCACAGAGATTTTGCTGATGCAAGATAGAATGGAAGGAAATGAGAACATCTGGATCTGTTAACATTTTTTTTTTTATCTGTGCAATAAACCCTTCATCTTTTCCTGTCATGGAAGGTGCACTGTCTGTACATATATTCACTAAATTTACTAAATTCAGTCTGACTTCACAACATCTATCTTGAAAGTTGTGGAAGATATTTATTGCCCATGGGCAGGGAAACCCAAAGCGAGTAACTCTTTGCAGCAAAGAAAATCTTCTGTTATGGCCCGAATGAAATATAAAACCTGTGCCAAGTCAGTAGTATCAGTTGATTCATTCAAAGTGATTGAATAATATTAATATATATTTTCCTTTCGAAGTATTCCATGAAGTTGTTCTGTTAAGTTGAAGACTAATTCGTTCTTCTGATCAGTTATGGTTCTCCTTGAAAGAGGCAGTTTTTTATACTTTGAAATGTTATTGGGGTCTAAGCATCCTGCAAGTTTGACGATACTTTCTTTCACAATTCTACATCACTGAATGGCTTCCCTTTTTTCCTGAGTATATAAGCTACTTTATAAGTTATTTCAGTGGCATTATTTCTAGGTCTTATTGCTGCCTGCAAGAATTATCTTTCCTTTTGCTTTTCATCTTTTAATTTATGCAGTAAAATCTTTCACACCTCTCCCTCTAATTTAAAATATTTGTGGTCTTTATGAGTGTCATAATGCTGATGAGCATTGAATTTCTTTAATGTTGATATTGCAGTATCACAAAGCAAGCAAATCATCTTATCTTTAGCAGAAATGAGATAATATTGCCATTTCCTATCTTCATTGAAAAATATGTTTTCTTCCTTCAGAGTTCTCTTGGTCTTCTTTGACATGTTTGGCTGCTAAGCAGACAGAATTAAAAAATACTATTGAGCTATGCAATTATTCACAAATTCCACTTCAAACAGAAACACAGTGCACTGTTGTCAAAAGCTGACAATGGATTGGCATACTTAACCCCCAGAAACTCTCACCAACTACCCTTGTGCAGTAGTGGCACCAGTCAGGCAGGGGAAGTTAGAACTAAATCATGAACATAGCAGCTATCAATTTAGCCCTTATGGCTTACAAGTGTTCTAAGTGTGCTGGTCAATCTGGGATGATTATTTTGTGGAAACTTATTTTATCCTTTTGGTATTTTAAATACATTCACTTTAAAAATAACATAAAAATATAAAAAATGAACAAAAATGTATGCATAAAAAGAAAATGATTTGTTCTGCCAAATTTGGATTAATTCAAAAGGCTGCACTTTAGGACCTACAAGGCCACAAGTGGCCTCAAGGTGCAGGTCCCCCACCCCTGTTCCAGAGCTGACGAGAACTTGGACTGACTGTGAGAGGGGGAGGAGGCAGAGACGACTCCCAGACTTCTGGTTTGGGTGATAATGAGGATGGATGGTGATGCTGTTGACCGAGGGGAATGCAGGAACAGGAGAAGGCACAGCTGGAGGGTTTTATAGAATTAGCTTCTGTCCTGGAATGACGGCCCGACCTGGTGTTCTCTATGGCCCAGCAATGTCCAGCCTGGTGTGATCTACTGTTGAAGCCTCACGTGATTTATGGCTGGGGATCAATGACTTGTCCTCCCCTTCTTCTAGATGTTGTCCCAGGATGGAGGTTGATATGAGGATAAAGATATTTTGCAAAATGGTCTTGATGCAAAGCAATATGCAGTAATGAATAGTTCATAAGGGAGGAAAGAGTTCCAGTTAATGACACTAAAGTGGAAAATATAAAAAATAGAAATAAGTTTCATATAAAGTTATTGTTATCACTTCCTACGGAATGAAGCACTTGCAATATTAACCATTAGTTATCCCCTAATAGATCTTGGGCATTCAAAAATGTGCCCTGACAGTGCATTTTCAGCCAGTTTTCTGGCTTTCCTTTAATCTGTTTGTTTCTTTTTTAATGCTATATGCTATGTTAGCATTCTAGAAAATCTTAGGTTTTAAACTGCCAATGTTGGAAATGAAATGATTTCTTTCCTAAAATATCATTAGTACCTATCCCTCTAGAATATATTTTTCCCTATCAAATCAGGTTTTGGGATTGTTTTTGATGGCTGATTTTTGAGGCAATCAAATACATAAAATTGATGAATGATGAGAATTTTCATAGTTAACTGATTACCATTTTCTTCTGAATCTTCTTCCTCCCTTTCCTGTTACAATCTGTTCCCTGCCCATCTCGCCAGCCAAAAGGAGTCCTGTTTGAATCTGTTATACTATAAATTTTTTATTTACTGTTTTGGAATAACATTGTATCACATTTAGAACATATTGGAAGTCTATAATGTGTAGCACATCAGTGTAGAAGGATATTGTCCTTCTTGTGCAGAGGTGACTTTTAGTGCTTATGAGGACTTTGTGGTCTTTAAGCTATATAAAACATCAGGGTCATGACTTGGTATTGCTGAACAGTTCTCCTGATGCTTTGAGGGTAGAAAAAGAATGCTCTCAGCACTTTGTCGAGTGTGACATGATTACAAATGATTCCTCACAAAGTCCTGAAAGCATGGGCATGCCCTCAGGCTTGCCCTCCTACAGACATACTTGGTAGCATTTACTAGACTTCCAAAGTCTAAAAATACTCTTACATTAATCCATATGGTGATTTTTCTGATTATCATGATGGATATCAGAAGAGATATTTTCTTTTTTGATTATTATGACATGTGCACAAAATTTAAGATAATGACAACAAAGATATAGTTGATATAGATGGCTGACTTCTGGCTAATTATCAACTCTAATCTTAGAGTTATTCAGTAAAGTCTGGCTAAAGGCTGAATCTCATGAAGAATAGACACTATCTTTGTTCATTAATTGATTTGAAGGAACTGTTATTTCCATACTTGGAATATAAATAATACCAGCTATTTAATAGTCCTAATTTGGT
The DNA here is from genome assembly GCA_963575035.1 of Avahi laniger. NCBI lineage: Eukaryota > Metazoa > Chordata > Mammalia > Primates > Indriidae > Avahi > Avahi laniger. The sequence continues at coordinate 59,763 of CAUYSK010006998.1, read as the reverse complement.
AACTAAAATATTTTCTAAAGAATCTATTAAGTAAGAGAAATCTTTCTTAATTATTATTATTTAGTTCTTTAGTCTCAAAGTGGCTTGGTAAGGTATCGCCTTTACAAAGTGCTGTCTTCTAGGATCTTTGGAATTAGATGTTTGCCATGCACATCAGGGCCAGAAAATCCATTTCTGCTTTGATCTGAGCCATACCACTGCTTTTGCAATTAATTACTTTGGTCTAAGGTTTAGTTTTGTTTAGGCCTGCTGTAGATTGCATCTGATCTTAGGCTTTTTCATGATTAAGATGACTTGTGTGGTAGAATCTTTTCATGGGAAGTGGGTTCTCAGATCTGCCTTTTTCTGATTCCTTCAGACATCTGTATTAAATATAATCTGTTACCACCAGACTTGATCACACACTTTTGTACTCACCTTGAATTGTTTGTGTGTTCAAACCCTGTGCTAGTCTTTGTAAGGAGTCCAAGTTCCCTGCCAGCTTCCACGTCTGTGGAAGCATCTTGGGGAAAGGCTGCCATCTGCTTTGTGTGCAGAATCTATCAGCCTTTCAATCACACTGATGTTCGGTCCCCTTAAAATCCATCTTCCAGCACCTGTGGCCCTCCTTCATTCTTTAACTTTTTAGATGCTGGCCTATTGGAAAACATAAGTGCTGGATCATAAGCCAATATACTGATAGTCTCTACTTCCCTAATCCTCCTTGGTTTGGATAAGTATAATATTGTAAAGATTGCATGACAAGTCAATGTTTATGTTCTATTAATATTTATTTAACTTAATTGATGCTTATCAAAGGTTGGGAAAAATGTGGATTTTAAAAATATAACTGTCTACTTAATATTTTTCTTAAAAGTAAAAGAAAATGAGAATATGTAGAACCTGTAACAAACTTTTATTCAACTTTTCCTGGCATTTTGATAAAGTTTCATTTAACTCTGACAGGTTCAGGAAGTAATAAAATATTAAATTTACAGATTTTAAAAATCTTATTATTATTGTGCTTAAAGAACTTGCTTTAAGCATCTCAAATTTTCCTTAAGCAATTCAGCAACAAAATAAACATCCTAAACTAACCAAGTGAACGCAGTCACTGACAGGCTGCCCCCCACAGCCTGATTACTGTCTCCTGGGCCATGACCTGAGGGGACGAAGATGAATTTTTGATTTTTATAATTCTTTAAATTTATAAATTTAAGAGTTAAATAGAATGCCATATACTCTTTGCTAAGAATGTTTACCTTTAATTTTTAGACATGTGAACACTTTATTACTAGAGTAGTTTATTTTTGTCTCTGGTTAGTTACTAGTCTGTTTTCAAAGTACTGAATATCTAGGGACTCTTTTAGTGGTAAACCTCAACTTCTAGGAGGTCATTTAGTATTTCTTTGTAGTATTGTAATGTTCAGTCTTAACATACAAATCTTGCTTTCAGCCGAATCACTGTAAGCTTGGCTAAATCTTTATTTTTACTTTCGGTCTGAATAATGATACATGAACAGTTAAAGTCTTCATTTATCTCTAGTTCATAGTGGCTTTAGATATTGAAAGAGCTTTGTGTTGTATGCATGTCTTGGATGAAATGAAGTAGGCTGGAGTTGGGTACAGGATTTAGAGTCAGACACCTGGATGAGAATCTGGCTCTTCCACGTGTGCTTTACCACTTTGCGCCACTTTTCATGTCTGTATGAGAAAGCCCACGATATCCCTCTCACTGGGCTGTTCTGAGAATTAGAAGAGACACTATATGTGAGATCCTTTGCAAATGGTCCTTTATGATTGTTTAGAAATATGAGAATGTATTTTTTTCATGCAAGCATATATGAATAAATATGAGACAGTACATGTTGACTGGCAGATATACCCCCATGTTTCTTTATTTTTCATTTTTCCCCTTTACTTTTAAAAAAACTTGCTTATTCTTTCTACTCCTTTATAAAGGAACGTATGTATTATTAGGTTATTAAGTATGGAATGTCTGATTTCTTAAACTATACTTTTGATTTGAAATCAGCCATTTCATATTTAATGACCTCATAAATTCAAGTTCCTGGTAGCTGGGGTCTTCTAAGCTGTAGTCCGCTTCAGAATGTAGTCCTGAAGAATAATAAGAAGCTGGTTTAATTTATTCATGGCTAAAGAATTTTTCTTTTCTCCCTAACTATGTATTCGTCCATAAATCATACATTTAGATCATAATCAGATATTTTATTTTGTTGGCTCTTAACGCAATGAAATATATTCTGGTTTTCAGATCCCATTTCCTACTTACTTTTTGCCACATCTTCTTTCTTCATTTTTTCATGTATTTATTCATTTTTTAGGTCATTTTTCTGTCATGAACAGACTCATAGACTACTGGAGGAGTCAGATAAATAATTTTTGCAAAGTATCATAAGTACTATAATACAGTATAAGCAAGATGCTAAAGAAATACTGGTTTCTTTCTATTTATTCTACTCCATATCAAGGCTAGTTTCCTATTATTGCCCTCTGTTCTTTAGACCTCCCTCTGCCCAACGGCCCCAATTTTCTATAGCAATAAAAGAAGTGTAGCACAAAATTATTGATTGCAATTGAAAAGACCTTTTTCTTGGTTTGCCATATAAAATGGACTGTGATAGCATCACAAATGATTGCCTTTTATTATGGCATTATAAAAAGGTCAGTGCTATTCTAGAGGAGTTCCACCTTAAAAACAATAAGAATTGATCTGAATTTTTCCATGTACTTTTTTCACTATACTTTTTTTTGAGACATGGTTTTGCTCTGTTGCTGGGGCTAGAGTACAGTGGCATCATCATAGCTCACTGCAACTTCAAAGTCCTGGACTCAAGCGATCCTCCTGCCTCAGCCTCCTGAGTAGCTTGAACTACAGATGTGGGCTATGATGTTTGGCTAATTTTTCTGTTTTTTTGTAGAAATAGGGTCTCACTATGCTCAGACTGGTCTTGAACGCTTGGCCTCAAGCAATCCTCCTGCCTTGGCCTTCCAAAGTGCTAGGGTTATCGGTGTGAGGCACCATACCTGGCCTGCACTATGCTTTTAAAATATTTTCCCCTAGTTTACTTTTGTTAACTTCTACTTCTTCTATTTAATGTATATGAATTTGATGTATTATAGGACAAAATTTAAATGAGAAATTAAAAAATATTATTAAGATAGATTTTCTGTAAAACAATCATGACAGTCAAACAAAAAATAGAATATATTGTACAACTTAATTTAAATTACTTGATACTAGCTACTCTTTTCAATTGTATTTTACAGGTCTCTATCTTTTGTTTAGAAATATCTGTAGGAATATTTTATCTTTTTAATCTTACTAGAGAAATATTATTAAAATGGACATTGAAAACATTTTAATAGTTCTCCACCTAGGGTTAACTGACAGATTGTTTAGAAGTTGGGAACTTACATTTGGAAGGAACAGGGGAGCTAGCCTTTTCCTAGAATATAAATATAGGACAAATGGGAATTAGTTTAGTTTATTGCACTTTTCGTTTTATTATCTTGCACTAGAATAGCTTTCTAACTGATCTTCTGTTCCCCTCATCTTATCCACTGTAATCAGTCCTCCATTCATCTGGCAGCTGTCTTTCTAAAACACAAATTTAAAAATTTAAGATGCAACACTGTCTAATCAATTTTAGGAATATTAATGGAATCTTGCTTTGCCTGTCTTTTACCTGTTTCACCAGCGTATAGCCTGTTCTCCACCTTATCTCTGACTATCTCCTCAGTTGCCTCGTATCAACCATATGCAATTCTGCCATTTTTCAGGACATCTCATGCTTTGTCGTGTCTGTATTCCTCTGCACATGCTGTTTTTCTGATCTGGAATACCGTTTTCTTCCTGTATTCTGGCGAAGCCCTAATTTTCTCCCAACAGTCACTTTTCAGAAGCCATCCATGACTTGTCAGTTGTGATTGTTTCTGATACCCAGTTGTGTATAACTGGCACACATAGCCTAGTTAGTAATTACCATATTGTATGTTGTTTCTTCCCTCTGAATCTGTTTCCTAACTAGAGTAAAAACTTCTATAGTTGATTTTGCATATGTAACTCCCGGGTTCGGCACAGTGTCAGGTGCGCAGACGCATTAAGTATTTGTCAAATATTAAGAAAGTTAAGATTAGATTGAAAATGACATTTTGAGTGTTTGTGTGATATTTGGTTTTCTTTATAATTATTATTATACCATAAAACTTAAGTTTAACTTCTTTAAATGGGTGAGAGAAGATAAAAATTGTCATACTTAATTTTTTCAGTAGTGTTTATTTTTGTGCCAGCAAGTGCTATTAACTCTTAGCTGTGTACCTGCCCTTCTATACTCTACTGCAGAGATAGAAAACCTGTGAATCATTTATGCCAGACTCCATTACTAGCAAGTTTTCTGTTATGTACAGCCACAGCAAGACAATAGGAAAAGATTGGAAAGTGGGAAGAAAGAAGCCGTTATTTATTTCCTCTTATTGGATGGTGTACTTCAGCATGCAGTAGAGGATGACTGAAGGTAACCACAGGTGGCTGTGAGTTCCAGTAGTGTTGTTGTTGGCTTTTTGAACATCAGTAGCAGTACTCCTGCTGCTGGGCAGTACACACTCTCTTGAGCGATAACAGAGCAGTCCCAGTGGTACCTGTTAGCAGTGTTTCCAAAAGGTCAGCGGTGGTCACAGGCTTGTGGGCCCCAGCCTAGTGTGGTAGCACCCAGCCTTTGGTTTGCAACCTTGTTTGCGTTTTGTGCTTCCAAGTATGTCCCCTTCCCCCTTTTCCTTTTCTAACCCCTTCAACAACTGTATAATCAATTTCCTGCATTAAATTGCCAGTGCTGGAAATACCTATAGTAGTTTCTACTTTTCTCAATAGACAATAACCAGGAGTGGTTTTAGGCAACAGAACTTCAAAGCTTAGAATTTGAGATTGGTTATCTCACCTTATTGGAATTGAACACTATAGGATCTCATTCCCATGGAAAATTGCCATTGCATGCAGCGGCAGCTTAGTTATGTAACTATGAACTTTCATACCAGAAATGAAGTGCTTATTAAAATCAAAGGTTTGGGAAATCAAGTGGAAGTGGTAATTGACTGTTGTTATGGTGGGAATAATGACTTCTAGGACCCTGGGCTGTCGTGGATGCTTTTGAATATACTAGAAATTTTATAGAAAGGAAATTATGAGCTCAGGGCTTTAAACTCTCAGTTCAAGGATGGTCAGAGAAACAGAGATCCATGATGGTCCCCCAATATCGTCTTACCTTTTATCATTGTAGTAATGACACAGCTGAAAATAAGAAACAAAATTCAACCCTGAGAATTATTGAGTCACAGTACAATTTGAATTCACAGCTTCCCAAGCTTTCTTGTATGAAAGATAAGAATTGAATGGTAGACATAGGATCATGAGAATTGAAATGAATATACTTATGTGAACTCATATGAACATAAGATTTTGAACCCCAATTTCTTGTACTTTACTGTCAGGGCTATGTAAAATCTACTCCCTGTTATCACCTAGTACATACTAGAGTTAATTTTAAAATGGTCAAGTGAGGATAAGAAATGTCATAGATTTTCCATTATCAGTGTGAGATTTTAAACCAGAGAACATTTCTTAGAACTAATAAAGCGTAGAAGAGGAAAGTGTTAATTAGTGCTTAAAGCATTTATTTGGTTGGCTTCATCTAGGATGATTGTTCTTCCAGAATTGAAAATAAAGCAAAACAAAAACAAAACTGTAACACAAGAATTATTTTTAAACTTTAGAGTTTCTTATCTCTCTACCTTCTCCCTCATCTTATTTGCTAAATTCAAAATCAGAGGTTCTTAATACTTTTTGTGCCGACTCCTTGGCAATGCAGAGAGTCAGTCTTAGAATGTTTTTAAATGCACAAACTTTATGCATAGGATTATAAAGGAAATAAATTGAAATAGGACCATCAAAATATATTAAAATCTTTAATATAGTAATATGTGAATAGCAATAATAATAGGATGCAACATTACTTCTAATAGGTATGTTAATTTTGGAGTTAGTGGCGACTGTAACAATGATTCACAATATCTATGATTTCTATTGGTCATGAATACTGCTAATAACTACTATAATTTGTTGTCTGTATTCTTAATGGAGGGAAATTTAAAATTTTAATTAAATGTTAGTGATAATAAACATAGGAACTCTTTTACATCCAAATACATGGGCCATATCCCCTGAATTCTATCTGTTGAATTCTTTGGTGTGGGAAAGGTTCATGAACACCACTTAATGAATCTCTGCTCTAAATCGATTTATATAACACAATTACATTGAAAATGAATATGTATTTCCTTTTGAGTATTTTTGCTTAACTATATATTTTACCCCAATGTTTTATTTATTTTATGGGAAAAACAAAAAAACCCCTCTAACGTAATGGAAGGAAGAGACTAAGTCTACATGAATAAGTATTAATTCTTTGATTAATGAGATACCTCATAGTAAATTAATTTCTAATATTCTAAATGGTGCCATGTGGATTTTCAGGAGCAAAAATCATTTTGAGCATACACTCTGTTTTCTTTCATTTTGTCAACTGGTTTAAGCTCATTTACTTGTAATGCTCAACTAGACTGGCCACATAGCATTTACAATTTTTGTTTATTTCCAAAAGATTGACTTTCTGCAATAATCTTCACTAATTGCCTGGTACAAATTCTTATTAGGGTATTTACAAATGTATTATTTGTTGTACATTTGTCAGTCTGCTCAAATAAAACTGCAAATAAAGAAAACAATTGTATTTTGGCCACCACAGCTATGAAATAATTTCTGCATTTTTGTCCTTCCTTCTCTCCAATCTCAACCCAACTTATGACAATTTCCCAAGCATTTGAAAAGTTATTGTGTTTGTCAGATTATTTGTAGTTGGGGCTGTGTACTTTAGTCTACAAATCAGTGGTTAATTTAATGATGTACTAGTTTATATTAAGCAAAATTAAACCTAACAAGCTAAGCTGAAAGATGATTCCTGTTTTAACCAGTATCTTCACACAGCTGTTTAAATACCATATTGTACTTTTTTTTCCCCCTTTCCTTATTTAGGATGGCACATGGTACTTGTGTAATCTTTGCTTATTTTAAGCTGGCATAAGAGAATGGTTCTCAGCAAAGTGGAGGCAATTTGCAAAGCTGAAGGATAGTCTTATGAATTCAGGCCAAGTTAAATTATTATTGAAGAATACATCTTTTTCTCCCCAAAATTTCCCTGAGATTCTTTTCTTTATAATGTTATATTTCAAAGTTTATGACAAAGGTACTTCTTTTCATTTGGTCCATGTAATTTTCTTTCTTTTGTATGATGATACCATTAAAGTGAGATTGGCCAGGAAATGTCAGATGTTTTAAAATTGTAGTAGTTCACTCCCTGTATTATCAATTTTATTATATTTTTCTCCCTAGAAATGTTTCATTCTCCATATACAAATGAACAGGCTGACTCAAAACATATAACACTAAGATGGAAAGTTTAAGTAATTTTTTGTAACTTCTTTTTTCTTTTTACTATTGTCGCATCCCTACCGCCTGCTTCCTCAACCTCCAGACTCCTACCTCACCAATAAGATTCAAAGTTTCCTCTTGTTTTGTATTTGCATCAAATGTACCAAATGCAACTTTATCTTGAGATTCCATTGTTTTGTGTCCCCTTATACATTTATTTAACTTTCATATTTTCATGAATGTACTGTAATATTTTCAGAAGGTAACATTTCGTCACCATACAGCTGTGAAGTAGGACACTGCCATATGTAGACATTACGTCTACTTTTTAGCATGGAACCTTTCCCTCATATTGGCTGATATAAACAAATAACCTTGTAGGCAAGGAATACAATTGAGATTGGAAAAATAAGGGATAGAGATACAGGAGCATAGATATTACTTAAGATACTGAGTTGAATTACACCAATGTGTAATTGTTCTCCTTGAAAAGACTCAGTTTGTATCTCTAGTTCCTAAAATGTGTAGTGTTGCTTAAAATATTTAATCATATTCTATATATTTACTCCAGTTCTCTTAATATCAGGCCGATTTTATTGATTTTTATTGTTTTGTATTTGATAGAACTGTTATTTTTTCCTTATTGCTAGACACAGTGAAACAGCATCCCATAAACTATTATACCAATAGAAATTGTATTGCTATGGCCATTTCTAACAAAGTTAGAAATACAATCAGAACATATAGGAAATAGTTCCAAGTTAAAAAAAAATCCTGTTAAAGAATAAAAGCAAGCTGTGTAAATTATGAATATGGTAAAACTTATGGGGAACTTAGTGACTTGAAAATTGTTTTCTTGAATTAATAAATATTGGAAGTCTAATTGCATTTTATAATGGTGCATTAAGTTTTTATACAAAGTAAACATTATATTTTGTATATAGCATGAATAATTCTGAGAAGTGAATATTACTCTGGAACCTGCTATATTTTTACCTACTGGGAGGCAGATAATCATAGTATTTTTGCCCGGTTATATTTTGTAAGTAGAAAATGGCATATATAAGCATGTTTATTGCAAAGATCAGGACTGAAATATCTAAGTGTGAAACTAAAGAAATGGAACCAAAAATCAAAACTTAGTGACTTGACAGTATTGGTAAATGCTATTAAAATAACAATAACAAAATAAATAGTAACATTTATATAACATTAGCCAAATATCACTTTTTAGTTTCTTATTTCAAGTGCCATTTTAAAGTAAATGTTCAACAAAATTAAAATCCTTAAATTGTAAAGTATATTGATAAAAGAATTTTTAGGGTTAAAAACAAGTTACTAAGTTTTGTAACATAATTTAAGATGATGGGTATATTCTTATTTTCTTTTTTGAGTTTTCTATCTTATTTATATGGAAAATGAACTCGGGATAAACTAAGAATTAAAAATTTATTTAGAAAATAGTTATTACAATTAACCAGTTCTTTAAACATCAAAGCAGCTCTTTTAATAATAATGAGAGATCAGTTCCATAAGCATAAATGTAAAAAGTATAATGCTAATATATACTGACAGTCCATATAATTCTCCCACCCCCATTTTCCTGACAGTAGTAGGCTCTAAATCCTGATAATTTTTTTATTTACCCTGAGTCATCCCAAAAGATAAATGTCAGAAAACAATCACCAAATTGAAAGTGTCCCTCAAGATTGGTTATGCCACATTATTTTATTAGGAGAGCTTATTATCATAGCATCCCAGTCAATAACTTTTCTGGATTAAAAAATTATGCACACACATGTATTCCGGTGATATCAGTGTGATCCCGTAGGTAAAAACGGAAGTCCTTTAAATATTTCTGAAAATTTGCTGATATAGAGATTGGATAAATAAGGGCAGTGCTATGCTAGAATTTTTTGTAAATGGACTTAATTTTTTAGAGCAATTTCAGGTTTATAGCAAAATTGAATGGAAGATACGGAGATCTCCCATTTACCCCGTCCCTATACATGCACAGCCTGCCCCATTATCAACATTCCCGCCAGGGTGGTGCATTTGTTACAGTTGAGGAATTGACATTGACGCATCATTGTCACCCAAAATCCATTGTTTCCGTTAGGGTTCATTCTTGGTGTTGTATATTCTGTGGGTTTGAACAAGTTTATAATGACATGTATCCATCATTATAGTGTATAGAGTAGTTTCACTGATCTAAAACTCTTCTGTGAATTTTTAAATATTTTTTATTATTAAAATTGTATATGTGCCCTGTAGAAAATATAGAAATAGAGACTAGAATGAAGAAGAAAATGAAAAGATTTAAATCAGTTTCATTTAAACAAAGATATTAAAATGATCTCTACGAATTTGAGATATTTTATGTTTCATGATATTTAGAGATCTGTTACGTATGTGGCTGAAATTTCTGATCGTTTCTGGAAGGTATGTACCGTCCTCTTCCCTGCCGTACTTTTTCTTCCACCACTTTTTCTCAGAAGCTGCTTTACCTCATTGTCAGGCACTTTTTGTGTCAAACACTGCATACAGAGCAACAGAACGGAGACCCCATCCTGGATAGTGACAGTCTCATAGGGAATCTCTTGATTTGAGTACCAAATTCTAGGATCTGGTTATTAGCCTTGCAGGTTCTGAAAGCTGATTGTTCAGTATTTAAAAATTTATTAGTCTTTCTGGGATAGATTTACCAAACAAATTCATAAACATATTATTATAAGGTTTTACTGATATATAAATCAGAGTGCTAATTTATTAATTTGCCACTGCGGTTTAGCCCCAAGGAAATGAATTTCTTTTTAAAGCCCTGAAGCCAGCTGATCCCACTGAGCTTCACACTACTGCTGCTCTAGGTTGCTGCCAGTCCTTTTCCACTAACTGGCCCTCTCTTCTGCTCAATTCATACTCTTTTCTGATTCTTTTCTTCTTCGTAACTTCCTACTCTTCTGAACCCTTGCAATCCTCTAGAGACCCCATATCTTAGCAAATCAAAAGAAAACAACGTCCCATCAAATAAAACAAGAAAAACATTTTTTGTATATTCTTACAGTTGTCAAAGAGTTCCATTATTCTATTTCCAGTCGTCAACTAAAACCTGAAATCTGAATACATTTTCTCCAACAGAGGACCTTCTCTTTTAAATAGTCATACTTTCAAGTTCTTATTTCTGGGGCTTTCCTTTGTTAATTGTCAGGTAGGTCATTTTTTGAGTGCATTAGTTTTTTTTTTGTTTATTTGTTATTTGAGGAAAATAGGAAAGGTCACGTTTAGACTTTTCACATCTCTCTTCTAATTATACTTTTTAAAGCAACGTATGGGTCATCTTGATTTTGGAAACTGATGTTCAGATAGTTTAATCTTCTCTTTCCCAGCATGCTCTTCCTCCCTCCCTCCCCTCCCTCCCTCTCTTTCTCTCTCTCTCTCTCTCTCTCTCTCTATATATATATATATATATATATATATATATACACACACACACACACACACACACACTCACACACACACACACACACACACACACACTGGCTCACAATATTTCTACAAATGGTTGATCATTACATTTTGACTATTCTCAATTCATTCTCAGGGTGTTAATTTCATTCCCATTTGGGGCACAATATTTACTATTGTTCTCTTTCTCCGCCATACCACCATTAATGTATTTTTGCTTTGGAAAAAGCTATCTCTATAAATGCTGTGACATTTATTTTCTGTAAAAGCTTTAGCTGCAAATTTTATTTGGACATTGATTTCTCATCAGATGATAGAAATGGCAAGGTTAGCATTTCAGGAGAGCCTCTGTCTTCTGTTAACAGTACCTTCATCCTCTCATTAGTTTAATTCATGATAATAATCCAGACAAGCTTTGACCATTAAATCCTTTTAGGCAGCAGTGTTTCCCAAAGGCCATTCTTCAATTTTGAATAATTAGTTTCTTTAATTCATTTTAGTGTATGAAATTAATAGTATATGGGAATTCATTTTCTTTCCAATGCAATAAACTTTCCATTAATGTATGAGATTAACTTTTATGTTTCTTTCCTTTCCTATAGAACTGATAGTAATAGTATTCAATAGGGTATTTTATTCTGTTCAGACTATAGTTCTTTTGGGGGGTTTGTGGTTCTAATAGTTGTTCTCTCAACTCTGTTCCTTCCTTCACACATTTTTCTCTTACTGCACAGGAAATGATGAAGTCTCTCCAAAAAGCATTTATGAAATCCCTGAAGAACCCTAGCAAAGGTGCTGAGATTGATTTTTGTGTTTCCTTTTTCAAAAAATACGCAATGAAATTTGTGAAGCCCGTGTCTTTGGGAAGCTTAATATTCAAAAACTGTCAACTCAGTTTTGAAAAATTGCCTTTTTATTGCCATTATTATTTCTGACAAATGGATCAGTTGTAATATTAAGAAACAAGTGAATCAACCTTACTTCTTCACAAATATGATGGGAGTCTCATAGAATAAAATACAGAATGTCCTAACTTTACAGTAATGATCATAGAAATGAAATCCCAAGGTACCTTATATAGATAAGTAAAAGCATTGCAGAAATAAATAATCAAGATTGGTTGCTTCCAAACTGTTAGCGTATGTAAGTAAATTTAAAAAATTTGCATTGTGACACTGAACTTTTTAATTTATTTAGCTAAAGATTTATTGCTCTGATTTTTATGTGGTTTTCTCCTGAAGGAAGGGCTGAGAACTATTCATGCTTCATGAATTGTTATTACTAGTGGATATAATGATGAGATGATTTGTAAGTAATAAATGCTGTTTTAATTTTTCAGATTTTTATAGTCCCCTTAGAGAAAAAAAAATCAAAGCACTTTGAGGATGCTTAGAGCAGAACAGGCAATCAAAAGGAGAAAGTGTATACTTAGAAGTACATTTGGATTTTTAAACATTTGTGTCCTGGATATCGAAGCAATTTCAGAATTCCAAATGTTATTTGTATAAGGCCATCTTTTGCTTTCTAAAATTTCAAGGATGGGGGCAAAAAAGGCAGTGTAATGAGCTATCTTGAGGCTAGTAGGATCCAATTATGTTTGAGAAGAAAACTTAGTGAATACTGTATTGGGGGCTCAGGTGACCAGAGCCTAGCATAAAGCTAGGGATGTTGTAATCCCAGTAATTATCTCACAAATGAGTCATATTGAGAAAACTCTCCTTAAAATATATTCTATGTCATACCCTTTCCTGATATAACAATATTTTTATTTGATACTCAAGCTAGAAGTAGTCGAATGAAAGGGTCTAGGTAATAAAGATTTGAGCAATGGACATAATCTCTATTAGAGAAGCCAAAGAGGGGGAAACACCATTCTTTATTGCACTGCTTTTTTAGGGTGATTACAAATACTCTGCCACTTAGCAGACGTGTGACCTTGGTTTGGTTATTTTCGCTGTGCCTCAGTTTCTTTATATATAAAATAGGAGTAGTAAATAGCACCTCCTAGCATTATTGTGAGGACTGAATGGCCTATATATACACCTGTACACACATAGACATCGAGAGAGATAGAGATTGAGATCTTAGATAAGTGCTATGTATAGATGTTAGTTGTTATTGCTGTTGGCTTTAGTTATTGTTATTCATGCTAGACTTCATACATAAGGACTTATAATTTATTCAGCAAATAATAATTAAGGCTCCATTTTGTGCCAAACACTATTTTTGAGATGCTGATCATACAGTAATGAACGAGGCAGACAAGGATCCTGTTCATGTGGAACTTATATTTTGGTTTGGGAGGTCAGAGAGATAATTCAACAAGTTATTTAATAACAAGTGATAAAAAAATCAGGTAGTACTAACTGCTATATAGAGGATTAAAGTAAGGTGGTCGGATAGACTGGGTAGTCAAGGAAGTGTTTTTTAAGAAGGTGACATTTAAGTTGAGAGCTGATGACAAAGAACCAATCTTGTAAAGATTTGGGACAAGAGCATTCTAGTGTATAATTTCTAAAATGTGCTCATAGAACAAAAGAATACTGGTGATGCTAATGGGTAGGAGCCTGGACAGTATGGGGCGTGACGTGAGAGGCTGGCGAGGATCTGGTCTTGTGGAGCTCTGTAAGTCTGGATAAGGAGTTAGGATACCATTCTAATTGTGGCAGGGGGCTTTTGGAGGGTCTTTAAGCATGAGACTGGCATGTCCTTATTTACATTTTAAAAACTATTTTGATTAAGGCCTACTATATAGCTACTGTATAGTGACCTAAAAGACAGTATGGTATTAGCGAGGGATGGACACATGGATCAGTGGCATAGAATATGGAACCCAGAAATAGACCTACACAAACAGGGCCAATTTAATTTTTGAGAAAAGGTACAAGAGAAGTTCAATGGAGGAAAGTTAGAGATTTCAACAAATGATGCTGGAGCAATTGGGCATTCAGAGGTAAAATAAGGCACCTTGACCTAAACCTCACACTTTCTACAAAAAATAGCTCAAATGGATCATTGACTTAGATACAAAACATGAAAGTATAAAACTTTTAAGAAAAGAAAATAGAATAAAATCTTTAGACTCTAGGGCTAGGCGAAGAATTCTTAGACTTGATACCAAAAACATGATCCCCAGAAAGAAAGTTTGATAAATTTGATTTCATTTGTTCTGTGAAAGACTCTTGTTAAGAGAATGGAAAGATAAGCTGCAGACTGGGAGAAAAACTTGCAAACCACATATCTGACAAAAACTCATGTATCAAGAATATATAAATAATTCTCAAAACTTAACTACAAAAAAACCAAAGCAGTCCAACTAGAAAATAGGCAAAAGCCAAGAAGAAACATTTTACTAGAGTATGGCAAATAATAAGCACATAAAAAGACATTCAACATCATTAGCCATTAGAGAAATGAAAATTAAAATAACTATAAATTATTACTATACTCCTATCAGTATATCTAAAATAATAAAGTAAAAATCACAGTGCTGATGAGGATGTGAAGAAACTGGATCACTCATATATTGCTGGTAGGAATGTAAAATGGTACAGCCACTCAGGAAAACAGTATGGCAATTTCTTATACATTTAAACATGCAATTACCATGTGACCTAGAAATTGTACTCTTGGGTATTTAGATGAAAACTTATGTTCAAACAAAAACCTGTATGTGAATGTTCATAGCAGCTTTATTGGTAATAAAACTGGACACATCCCAGATGTTCTTCAACTATGACTGGTTAAATAAATTGTGATACATGTACCTGGAACCCTGCTCAGCAATTAAAAGGAATGACACATGAAATAACCTGTCTGAATCTCCAGGGAATTATTCTAAGTCAGAGAAAACAAATCCCCACAGGTCACATACTGGATGTTTACCTTTATATCACATTCTTGAAATGACAAAATTATGAAACTGTCAGGAGTCAGGACTGTGGTTGGTGATGGGGGAGGAAGGATGTGGTTGTGTCTATGAGAGCACAACAGGAGAGATCCTTGTGGTGATGGAATTGTTTTATAACTTGACTGTGTCAATGTTAACATCCTGCTTGTGATTTCGTATTATAATTTTGCAAGATGTCGCCATTGGGAGAATCTGTGTAGTGGATACGTGGGATTGTGTTATTTCTTACAATGGCATGGGAATCTACAACTATCTCAGAATAAAAAAGTTTTATTAAAGAAAAAAAACCCTTTATTTGTTATTTTGGCTGATCAGCAGAGAATATATGGCTTCCACCCTTAGTAATCTTGATTTAACTAGTGGAGTCTGTGTGTTGTATGTTTAGAAAGACCTTCAGGTGATGCTACTGTGCAGAGAGGATTGAGGACCTCTGCAAAGCTGCAAACAGATCTGGGCTTTTAAGTTCAGGATGTTATCCATTTTTTTAGGTTGTGTGTGATGCTTGTTACAGGCCTTTGACTCTGCAAGACTGTGTGACCTGATCCCAGAGGACCATTGTCACTTCCTCAACTGAGAACCAGTCAACTGAGAATATCTGTAGATATTTTAATATTTTCCCTGCGTACTTTAATCTTTAATGATTCCCTCCCCTGTCCATTCAGCTTTTATTTTAGACACTTGTTGAAATAATTACTGTCCTTGCTTGTAGTTACTGTAATTTTGTCAGCAAGGATGCAGCACTGCTTATTTGTGTTTCCAGATCCCTGTTAGTTCTTTTCTTTTCCTTTCTCTTTGAAATCGACCCTGGCTGGGCAATAAAATCCCACATGTAATCAGAACACGTGCAAGTCTTTTTACATGGTAGCTGCAGGATTCTATTTTAAAAGAACTCTAATATTTAATTCACATATGAGATTCATCTTTTGAGTACATCTTTCTTCTGATCAGAAACCACAGTAAACTGTTACCTCATCAATACATTTAATACTTTATTTTCTATAAGATCTACTTTGTCTTTTTTAAGTAGAGAAGCACACATTTATTTTTCCTCTGCTTTAGCTATACTTTTACAGAATTATCTGGTAAAACCTCACTAATGATAGTTCTGTATTTGCTCCTGAAAGTACCACACTCTTGTGTGGTTTTCTAGTGGCCACTGTATTACATGTTACATTTTGAAGATTATTTATTTGATGTAGAGCTCACTAGAACACCTAGTGCATAATAGGCATTCAGTGATGGTTACTGAATAAAATTAACAGCTATTTAGTGATCACTGCTATGTATCAGCACTGCTCGGCATTGTGGATAGTCCCATATTCATGTAGCTTTCAATTTTGTGGTGCGATGCATAAACAGTGACAACTATCCAAGGCTTGTTATCTTAATATCCCGTTTATGAACACGATGGAAACTTTCTTAAATGTATTTGGTAATCTCGTGTGTGTGTGTGTGTGTGTGTGTGTGTGTGTGTGTGTTAAATAGTGTACTAGCTTGATGGCTTCCGTCTTTGCCTTTGTCTCTCATCCTTTTTCTTATGTCTCGGGGTCATCATCATACACCTGTTATTTATGGTTCTGGTAATTCAGGACAAACAGTGAAGTACGTAGGTTGTTTCTTAAATAAAGAATGGTCTAGATAATTTTGCCTCTTGACAATACTTTTTCCCCTTATCTCAAGTGCACAGAATTTGTTTGCTTATGGCAGATACTCATCGTTGATCAGTGTTAGCCCCTTTTATTGTAGTTTGTTACCTTTTTTATCCAGCCTGCATTTTTCTTCCTCCCCAAGTATTAAGTATTTATTGCATGTCCTTACAATTTACTCTTTATCAGCTTATTTAGATATGTGTATATTCTTGAAAAAAGATTGTACTGTTTTATTTATTTTTTTAACAAATACTTTTTAGCATTTTTTACATCCCAGACACTGTTTGAAGCAGATTTTCTTAACCTTCTTGGCACAGAAAAGGTGAATAACTTGCCCAGAGCTATGCAACTCATAGGTGTGGAGCCAGGATTTCAACTGAGGCTGTCTGGCTCTAGAGTCCACACCTTTAACCTTTATAATAAGCTTCCTTTCCATTAATACCAAGGTATTGTGCTATATGTCCCCCTTGGTTCTTTCCGCCTTTTCTATGTTGCCATGTGTACATCAAATATGTGATCTTGAATTGCTACTTAATGTTCTGTTGTGAGCATATAACAAAATCAACTTTATTGAGTTATAATATACATACAATAAAATAATCTCATTTTAATTATATAATTTACTAGTTTGGCAAATATCTACATCCTTGTAACCAACATTACAATCAATGTGTGTGTGTGTGTGTGTGTATATATATATATATAAAACATTTTCTTCACCCAAGGTTGTACCCTGGTACCCTTCCCAGTCAGTTTTATCCCAGCTCTTAGAAACCACTGATCTTTCTGTCCCAGTAGATTAGTTTTTCCTAAACTAAATTTCGTATACATGGAATCACACAGTATGCATTTTTTGAATGTGACTTCTATTGTTATACTTGTTTTCAAGATTCATTCATGCTGTTGCTTGAATTACTAGTTTATTTCATTTTAGTGCTGTACAATTTTTTACTGTATGGATGTACCAAAATTTATTTAATCACCTATTGGTGGATATTTTGGTTATTTATAGATTTCAGCTAGTATGAATAAAGCTGGTATGAACATTTGTTCATAAGTCATAAGTCATCATGTTCATAAGTCATTTGTTCATATAAGTCATTGTTATGTGTTTTAATTTCTCTTGGATAAATACCTAGGAATGGAATTTCTGGATTTTATGATAAATGTGTTTATCTTTATAAAAATCTACCAAAATGTTTTACAAAGTGATTGTGTGCTACTGTAACCAATAATGAATAAGAGTTCAAGTTCCTTCATGTTCTGGGTAATTCCTGGTATTGTCAGTCTTTTATTTTTAAGGTTTTTATTTTGAAATAATTAAAGAGTTATAGTTGTAAAAATAATACTGGGAGGTCCTTTGTTTCCTTCACTCAGTTTTCCCCAATGGCAACATCTTTTATAATTTTAGTATAGTATCAAAACTGACATTGTAAACCCACAGACCTTATTCAGGTTCACTAGTTTTACATGTACGCATTTCAATGTACATGTGCATATAGTTCTATGGAATGTGTCTCACCTGTGTAGATTCTCGTAACCATCATCATAGTCAAGATACAGAACTTTCCCATCGTCACATGCTAGCCCTTTAGCGTCTCCCCCATCCTTCTTGGCTGCCTTTTCACCATCTCCTCCCCTCTTTTGTTAAGCCTTGGCAACCACTAATCTGTTCTTCATCTCTATAATTTTGTGATTTTGAGAATGTTATACACATGGAATTACATAGAATATAACCTTTTGAGGTTGGCTTTTTCATTCAGCATAAGTCCTTTTCATATCCATCCAAGGTGTTGTGTTTAAATGTATCAATACTTCTAGTTCTTTCCATTTCATTTCTGAGTAGTATGGATATAGCACCATTTGGTTAAACATTCACTCATTGAAAGACGTTTGCATTGTTTCTAATTTTTGGTTATAAAAACTATTATGAACATCTGTATGCATACTTTTGTGTGGACTAATGTTCTGATTTCTGTGAGCTAAATGCCCACTAGTATGAGTGCTGTGTCATACATTAAGTGTATGTCATGTTTTGCTTTCAAAATTTTCAGGGAAACTGTCAAACTATTCTCTGGAGTGGCTATACCAGTTTATATTGTTACCATTATATGTATGATTTATCTTATTTCTCCATATTCTCACCAGCATTTGGTACTGCCATTAGTTTTTATTTTAGCCATTCTAATAGTTGTGTAAAAATAACTCATTTTGGTTTCAGTGTATTTTTCCTTAATGAATCATGATGTTGATCATCTTTGCATGTGCTCATTTGCCATCTTTATATCCTCTCTGGTGAAATGTCTGTGTCTAATATTATCCATTTTTAATCTTAGTCGGTCTAGTTGTGTGTATTGGTATCTCACTGTGGTTTTTTTGTTTTTTTTTTTTTAGAAAGAGTCTCGCTCTGTTTCCCAGAGTAGAGTGCTATGGCATCAGCCTAGCTCGTAGCAACCTCAAACTCCTGGGCTCGAGCAATCCTACTGCCTCAGCCTCCCGAGTAGCTAAGACTACAGACATGCGCCACCGTGCCCAGCTAATTTTTTCTATATAGATTTTTAGTTGTCCAAATAATTTCTTTCTATTTTTAGTACAGACGGGAGTCTTGCTCTTGCTCAGGCTGGTCTCAAACTCCTGACCTTGAGCGATCCACCTGCCTCGGCCTCCCAGAGTGTTAGGATTACAGGCGTGAGCCACTGTGCCCGGCCTCTCACTGTGGTTTTAATTTTCATTTTTGTGATGAATTAAGATGTTGAGCATCTTTTTCAAATGCTTATTGATCATCTTCTTTTCAGACTAGGTTTATATTTTTTTTGTCCATTTTTAAGTTGGTTTATTTGTCTTATAAAGTTATGAGTTCTTTACTTTTGGATATGTTAGTGCTTTTTTACATCCTTCCTAATAAATCCTTGCCTACTCAGAAGTCATGACAAATTTCTCCTGTTTACTCCTAGAAGTCTTATATTAATAGTTATAGATGTTTCATTGAGTCTAAGATTCATTTAGAGTTAATTTTTGTTCATATGCTACTTTTTTTTTTTTTTTTTTTTGAGACAGAGTTTCACTCTGTTGCCCTGGCTAGAGTGCAATGACATGATGATGGCTCACTACAACCTCAACCTTCTGGGCTCAAGCCATCCTCCTGCCTCGGCTTCCCAAAGTGCTGGGATTACAGGCATGAGCCACCACACCTGGCCCCACATTTTTCTTATTGAACCCCTGTGATTGGTGGGTAGGTTTACTAGCATGAATAATACTGATGAAATATCATCATACATAGTTCCATGTGGATCTGTGGAAAAGTATCTCTGGATGGTAAGGTATGTATATTAATTTCACTAAGTGTATGCAAATTGCTATTCATAATCATTGTACACATTTATACTCCCACTAGCGTGGCAGGAGAATTTCTATTTCCTTTATTTTGACTTCTTATGAATAATTACATAAGATTTTTCCTTCTCTTCACTTGCTTCCAAACTTCTATATCATGTCTTGTTCTCAGCATTCTTCTCTCTGATGGTCTTGTGACTCGTTTCTAATTTACTTATTCTAATCTTTTGTGGAAGGGGAAACCTGTACCCTTAAGCTGTTTGTATTGTGTCTAAAGTATGAGTGCATAGGCTGAAAGTGAGGGCCTGAGGGCTGCACCACCAGTCCGGTGCTTAGGCTTTCTCATATATGCTTGACCACCCTTTTATCTTCTTTTTGGTTTTCACCTGTGGTCCTTATTTTTTGTGATACTGAATTGGTGACCTCAGGTAAGTGAAATATTAATACATACAATTAAGTGCCAAATTGTGTGAAGATAATTTTCTGATATAGTTATGAATGCTATATAATTTTAGGTGAAAATATATATGAGCAGATGGTGAGGTGAGCAGTAACTTCAGTACCTTATTACAGGTCACACCTTGAAAGTTTCCTGTCTAGTAAAGGACAACACCATCATGTTATAAATAAGCTGAAAAATGCTGTAATATGCAGTTTAAAACTTCACATATTATAAGAAAAACTAGAATGAACAGATGTTTCAAGTCATAAGGGCTGCAATACAAACCAGTTAAATTTACATAATGATTTCATAGGCTAAAATATTAGTTATTTTCTCACTTATTGAAAAGTCCATTTATTGCCACATTACACTTAGCTGGGGTAAGAAATACCTGTGCTAATCTTCACTCTGAAATACTGAGAAAATTACATATGAAATGAAATATTCCCTTTTTTAGTTTTTTGCTAAGTTTCTTAAAACTTAATAGTAGTTTTGAATTATATTTATAGAAACTATCACTTGAATTAAATGTTGGTTGCATCTGGTGAGCATTATGTCAGAGTATTAGCAATTTAGTTTGAATCTGTCCTTACCAGTTTTGGTATCAACACTGGAAAATACTGGGACATTGTTGTGAACTGTTAACAAGGTCCTGATGGTATTTTTGTTATGTTTGTCCAAAATACATAATTTTTCTTCCTGTTTCTCTGGTAGCTTGGTGTTTAAATTGTCTAAACTTTTTTTTTAAAGGATAAAGAATTAGAGCATAAATATAAGGGATATTGCTTATAGTTTTATGTGTACGTTCTAACTGCTCTACTTTGTTTTTTATTAAAAAAAACTTCCATGGAACAAAAATGTTTCTTAGCATGTTTGCTTGATAAACAAGTTTTGGTTTGTTTCTAAAGCCATATACTGTTCATTCTGATTTGCCCACGACAGGTCAGTTTTATGCCTATGTTCCTGGTGTAATTACTGATAGCATCCCTTTTCACTCCTAAAGTATATCTTATAATACATCTCCCAAATTGATATGGTTTCGATAGCCCTGGGCTCTTTTTCTGACCCTCCTACCAACTAGCCATATGACTATGAGT
Source organism: Avahi laniger (assembly GCA_963575035.1). Classification (NCBI taxonomy): domain Eukaryota; kingdom Metazoa; phylum Chordata; class Mammalia; order Primates; family Indriidae; genus Avahi; species Avahi laniger. The sequence goes on along the minus strand of CAUYSK010006998.1, from coordinate 38,384 downwards.
AAAGAAAATCACCCAGACTTTCGTTGAGTTTCTTCATCTGCAAAGTGAAATAGAATATTAAGGCTAAATGATGTCTGAATATTCTTGAATGCTTTAAAGTTCAGTGTTTCTAGGTGTTTAGTTACTTCCAGTACAATAGTGGTTAAGAGTAGTGGCTTTCAAAAAGTTTATTCTGTTTTACTATTTTGGGACTTACTCTGTTCTATCCTATCCTGTCATATTAAAAGAAATGATGGTGATGACCTACTAATTTGATTTCATGACCAGAATTTGGTTGGGTTGAGATTCACATCTTGATTTAGGTATTTTCGAATATCAATCTTAGTTTGTCACCCTGAGCAGTGATTTACTTTCTCTTAAGCTTCGATTTTCCAATTCACCCTAAGGATGTTCTGAGGATTAAATGAAATAAGCTATATAAAGCAGTCAGCATAGTGCCTGGTGTATGGAAGAACTCATTTTATGTTAACTATTCTCACTAGTTTTTCATACTATAAACATGATTTCCTTCTGCTAAGATTACATTACACAGAATATAATAGATTAAAAGTTTTTACCACATTGCTGTGAAATCTTTTAAAATCAAGGATAAAATTATGTTCTTGTCAATCAGCAGTTTTGAAGCATATCCATAGGTGCTTTGTCAAATAGTAGTTACGTTTTTACAGTACTCCTGTCAAGGAGGTCACTCTTTGGTTTTCTAGTGAGTCAATTCCCCATGAAGAGGTTGACTATCAGGGAAGTCATGAGAGAAAATGCATTATTAATTGTCTGCCTTGTCCTACCCAGGATTCGTTTAAATATTTTAAAAAATGGAAAAATTTTCATCTCGATTTTAACTTAGTGTATATCCTCTTTATATTAAAACATATGCCTTTTTGAAATATTAGAATCAAAAATTGTTTTCACAGAAAGTAGAAAGCATTAATATTTTATGATCTTTGAAGCAATAAGATATTTTCTTCTTTTCAAAATAAAATGCTAAATTTATGCTTGAACACAGCTTTTTCATCTAATGTTCAATCAATACACGAGGAACGTGGTCAAATTCGAAGGCTTGGCTTCTAAGTTTGTTTTGCCTGTACCAGGTTATACTGTTTGTGAGTTTCCCTGCACTTCTGTTGTGTGCACCGTTGCTTGTGTCCCATGTCCTAGATGCTGCTCTTCCTGAGAGACAGGAGGTAGTGAGGCATGTGCTAAGAGTTAAGTCTTTTGACTTATTGCTATTATTCTGACCAGCCTTTCATCCTTCACGTTGAGTTTCATTCTGCAGAGGAATGAACTCTCTTGGCCTTCACTATTGTGCTGTGAAAGTAGTTCACAGTGGCTAGGATGATTGTTATGAAGAAGATAAAATAATATGTACCAGTATTATGACATAGCACATATCACTCTGCCATATCCTTTCCATTATTTATTCAATTCATTTCTCATGATAACCCTGTGAAGTAGGTATTATTAATATTAATCTCGGAAAAGTTCAATATTTGCCACAGTCCTGAAACTAGTAAATGGTGGAGTTGAAATTTAAACCCATGAGTGTCTGACTCATACCATTTCCGGGTCACCTTCGGAAGTCTGTGGAAGTGGATTCTGAATAATGCTCTCCAGATCACAGTCTTTAGCTTGGTGTTGTTCATTTTCACTGGTGACACACAGTGTGTCAGTATCTTCAAACCAAGCTAGGATGCCAGTACTTTGGGAAACAAAAAAGGAATTACACTTCAAAAATAATCATGGCAAGTTGGAGGAACTGGTAAATGTAAACAGACCGTAGCTCAGCAGAGATGGGTGCAGGGTAATTCACATAGGGAGGAAAAACAAACTGTACAAATGCAAGAGTATATAACATTAAGAGTCTGCCAGGCAATTCCCCTTGTCTCCTGAAGCCCTGGTCATGATTTTGTTATGTAGAATTTGGAAAGAATTCAGAGGAATCCGACAGAAATTATTAAAAGGTTTGAGAAATCTCTTTGATGAAAGTCTAAAGGATTGGGTTTATTTAGCTTAGAGAAGTGAAGTTTGAATAGGGACTTAATTATAGTCTTCAAGTTCAGTGAAATCACAGACACAGAGGCCATGAGTGGTTCCCAGGAGAATTGTCTTTTGACAGGCATTCTTGAATATGGTTGTTTTCTTGGTTTTCACTGTGTGTGAAAGGATATTATATGAGTGATGATGAGCAGCTGTTCTCCCTTCACTGCAGGGGATAAGTAAGAAAGAGCTTAAATCACCACAGGAGTGATTTAAGGAGAACTTTTCAAATATCCTCAGAAGCAGATGGAGATTCCTTCAGTAAAGCCTTGTTTGTTTGTTTCTAAGTTTGTTTTTAAGTTTTATTTTTAGTTGACAAATAATAATTGTATATATTTATGGGTTTGATAATATGTTTACAATGTGGAATGATTAAATTGGCTAATTAACAAGTTCATCACCTCACATACTTATCATTTTTTTGCAGTGAAAACATTTAAAATATATTTTTTAGCAATTTTAAAATATACAAGGCATTGTTATTTATTACAGTCGCCATTCTGTGCAACAGATCACTAAGGCTTATTCCTCCTGTCTAACTGAAACTTTGTATCCTTTGACCAAAATTTCCCCTTCTCCATCACCAGCCTCTGGTAACCATCATTCTATTTTGTGTGTAGACTGCCAGGGTTCAGTGGAAGGGATTTTAGGCTGAAAGGGAAAAAAAGTTGCTTTTTTTTCATGATTAAAGGTAAACGTTTTTAAAACTCACTCACTCTAAGCTCTGTAAAATTATGAGAGCACCTGTCAAAAGTAAGGCTGGACGATAGGTATTTTCATGAGTCTCATTCAGTTTGGTAGAACCACTTAGGAGCTCTCCGAGACGTTTGTGGGGTATGTGCTGACCTTTGAGAAAGAGGACACTCGGATGATATGAGCTGCTGCTACCACCGGTCTTCTGCAAAGGCGTCCCATTTTCTTTTTTCCCCTAACTTTTGTTGTTCTTGTTCCTTAAAAGCTCTCTTCTGATTGCATCACCCCAAATTATAAGATATTATCTGTGTCTTTTTATTGTCTCTTTTCATCTAGAAATGACATCCATTTCCTTACTGGCTGGTCTCATTTAGATTTTTTTAAGGGAAGGGATGGTTTGTAATTAACGCGACAGTAAGGTATAAAATGCACATATAGAGCTCCTATAGGATCTTTATTTGGACAGACTTCCTTCCTTCCTGCTGCAAATATTTACTGAAATCCCACTAGGTGCCGGGCAGTGTTTAGGCACTGGGGATATAAAACAGAAAAAAATGTCTGCCCTCTTGGAAGTTGCATTCTAGTTGAAGGGTAGAAAAAAATTATAAACATACACACACACATGTGCACATATATATAAAGAAAGAGAATTAAATAGTGATAAGTGCAATTGGAAAACATGAAATATAAAAAGGGGATTATACACGGTCAAAAGTTCAATTTGAAGCAGATTTGTCAGAAAGGCCTCACATATCTATGCATCACAGATATTTCTGCTTCCTTTCTCCCTTGCTTGTCAGAAACAAGAATTGACAGCTTGGCACACACACGTCTGCAGGGTTACTGACCTCTGAGATGAGTAGAGCCTATGGGATTTAAATCATTTTTTAAAAAGAAGTCAATCATGTGTTAATAAACACTAATTATATTTAAAACTCAACTTGGAAGGCATTTAAAACATCTCAATGACTATACAAATGTGGCCAGAGTTTAACAAGTATATAAAGCAGTCTATTTTCCTTCTATATATTTAGAGGAATATTTCTCTTTACTTTTTATTATACCTCATATTGTGTGTTGCATAGTGAGGAATCTTTGCAAAGGGCAATAGGCAATGGAGTGTAAAAGAATTCAACAACCCCACTCCTGGAAAGCCCACTTTATGCACGTGATCCTTGATGGTGGGTCAGTAGCGTGACCTTTGTATTTGAAGAAAAACCTTATAAAAGAAAATTAAGAATGATGTAGAATTATTGTTATGAACCTGAGAAGCAATTCAACTCTGTCCTTCTGTTCTTTGTATAGTGTCATGTTGAGGAGAAGAGAACGTGAGAGACAGGATTAAGGTTAGAGATGGGCAATAAGGGTGTGAGTGGTTCAAACAGGGCAAGACTTAATTCAAGGCTTTGCTTTTGAGGTGAGAGATATTAATAGTTAACTGTTCTAATAGGTAATATATTCATTAACCAAATTCCAGTTCACATGGCCTTTACAATTATTAGGTCATTAAATATGACATGTCCAATTTCAAATCAAAAGTTTGGTTTATTATATCTCAAACAAGAAGCAGTGCAATTAATCAAAGTATGCACCTAAACTATTGACACAGTTTTGCCATCTTAAACGTAGCTGGTTTGTGCCAGCAGCAAAGAATCCTGGAGAGCAAGTAGCGATGAAATCATGAAAGGTGTTTTCCACAGCTTGTTGAGAATTAAATATTTTTCCTTGCAGGAAGTGATCCAAAGCCTGAAAGAAGTGGGAGTTAGTTGGTGCAAGATCTGGTGAATACAGTGGATGACAGAGAGTGTCCAACTCCAGGCTCTGCAATTTGAGCAGCCTTGTTTGTGTGACAAGTGGTCGAGTGTTGTCTTGCAAGAGGATTGGCCTGTCTCTATTGACCAACCTCTGCTGCTTTGTTGTAAGCATCCTCAGCATTTCATCCAATTGGTTGCAGTAGACATCCACTGTAATCGATTGACCAGGTGTCATGAAGCCGTAATGGATATACCAGGGCTGGACCACCAGCAGACACCATTGGCTTTTTTTTTTTTGATGAATATTCGGTTTTGGACTATGTTCTGGCACTTCATCTTTATCCAACCATTGTGCCGAATACTTGTGATTGTCAGAAAGAATCCATTTTTCATCACATGTCACAATATAGTGTAGAAATGGTTCGCCTTTATGTTGTGACAGCAAAGAAAGGCAACTTTGAAGACAATTTCTCTTCTGATGCTTGTTTAATTCATGTGGTACCCATCTATCCAGCTTGTTTATCTTGCCAATTTGTGTTTGCAGTTTGTCTTGATATATTAACCTCTTCCTTCATTTTCTGATCATTTTAAAAGCCAAAAGCTTTCCTTTGAACCCTCTCAAGTTCAGTTAGCTCTTTACAGGGAAATATTACTTTAGTTTTGTAAATGATGATTTCTGATTATTTTATTGTTTTTGTTTTAATCAAAGTGCATCCTATTTCAGTGATTGTAGGACTTTGAAGTAATTCATTAGGCTGTGTCATGGTACTGAAGACCCTCTGCAACCTGCATTCTGATGGCATTTCCACCCTTTTTTCCTTCACTTCCTCTTCATAAGTCACACTGTTTCATGTCATAGGGGAAGCAATTGCCTGTTTCTACAAAACCCTTATTGAATGATGCTGTCTATGCAAATTCCTTCCCATCCTACATGATACTCTCATTCACTTGAGAAGCCCTTCTTCATCCTCTACATGGTCATTGTATCCCTGTGGCTCTGGACTCTAGACATAAGGCCTCATCAGTCCTTGTTTCACTGACTGCAGGTATTAATTTACATTTCTCCCTTTCTGGTAGACTTGACCTTGAGCTCCTAAAGCCAGAGATACATCATATTTGACTTTCTCCAATGCCTAGTCGAGTGAGTGTGTTTTTCTGTATTTGCAGTCTTCTGTCTAACTATAAGATGCATAGTTTTGCAGTATATCAAAAGCTCCTTGAATTTTTATTGCTCACAGAGCTTATTGTCATGATGAAGCTAGAGATTTCACTCTGGACTTCTTTACAAACATGTTAAATAAGCACTGTGCTAGTGTCTCTGAGGAACACTTGTTTAAACTTCTTTTATCAGAGACATTCCTGTTCATAACTGCCTTTTTTTCTCCTCCCTAAATTAATTAGCTGTTTGTGACCAATTTAAAATTTGGCAAATGTTAACTGAATTATTGTGGATTTTTTGTAGAATTTTTTTTAAAAACTCCAAACCTATTTTGTTTCCTCATATTGATTATGATGAACTATGTCCTGGCCACCCTGAATAACATTAGGTAAAACCGTTGCTTAATTGCATGTTCTCAAAGACTACCAATTTCCTGTTAACTTGTTTTAAGAAACTTTTTTGTGTGGAGCTTCAACAGCTGTTTCTCAGTCTATGGACACTCCTTTGGAAAATTCAAATAGGTTAGTCACATGTCATGTTTTCTTATAGATGCCATAGATCTTTCCCGCCACAGGGTATGCGCACTTTGGCAGTATGGTAGTGCATCGTACTTACTAATAGGAAAAATGTATTTCTGATTATTTTTATATTTTGTTTATGTATTTGTTCACCATAAAATTGGGTACAAATTTATTCAATATCCTATCTTTCTTTTGCCTCCTATTACTTTGTAAATCAGAAAAAATTCTCAGTATACCTATGAGAATTTACAGCAAGCTAGAAAATGAGGACTGTTTGTAAATTTGTAAAGTAATTGCTTCATTTGGTTTTCACAAATGGTTTCTTGGCTTTTAAGTTTCACTGATAGTTAAATATATAATGCTCTACTGATATTTTTAAAGGTAGGCAATTTCTGGGAACATGGTGAGGTAATTTTATGGTGATGTCTTATCCATGCAGTATATAATTGTGCAAATAATTTTATTTTAGTGATTACATTTTTTTGGCAAACATTTTGACTTTTTGAAAACATGTCAGGAGAAACGCTGGGTCTGTATTGCTTTATCCAGTTTATTTTGACAATAGGAAATATATCCTGCCAGCATATATTATGGTAGGCAAAATGTGGTTTAGTTGTATGTACTATAATCCCTTGCTACTCACAGGGTGGGTTATAAAGTAGCAGTGTCTGTACACCGGGGATAATGAGAAATGTGGAATATTCAGTTCTACTTTAGACCTACTGAACCATAATACACATTCTAACAAAATCCCTAAATGACTTATATGCATATCAAAGTTGGAGGAGCCTTCCTCTAAGGCATATACACATTGTGCTGTCATGGAGGTACTGAAATCAAGGTTCTTGTCACTCCTTGTGTTCTGTATACCAGCAGCATCAGTGTCACCTAGGAGCTTGTTTGAAATCCAGAATCTTATGTCCAGTCCCTCTCTATGGAATCAGAATCTACATTTTCATAAGATCTCTGTGATTTCTATGAACCTTAAAGTCACAAGCGTTGATCTAAATTATATTATCTTCCTGAAGCTAGCTGAACTTGAATTCTAGTTTTAGAACAATATGTGGCATTATTTTTTTGTTTTTCAAAATGTCTCCTTAGTAGTCTTAGCTAGAACATGGTCAGTTAAGTAAATATGGCTAGATTTCTACATATGTAAGCCAAGGAAGACTCTGCTGCACCTTAATGATTAACCTATACCTTCTGACATTTGACCTTGATTACCGCTCTCAAAACTCCTCAGTGGAGGCCACTTTTCCTATTCTCTTTGCTTCTCATAAAAATGGAGGAGAGGTTTCTCATATTTTTTCCTTACCCATTATGATTTCCAGAGCATTGTTCTGCAAAATTATTCAACAGTTTCTCTTACGATAATGCTTCTCCATCTGTGAATTCCCATTCTTCCCAGCCTCATTTCTGTTGTTTTCTATCCTTCTGGGCATTATCCCTCTTTCCTCAATGACAGCATCTTATTCAGTTTTCTTGTTGCTCTCAGTTCCCGGTGCTTTTCTTACTTGTGAGAATTTTAATGCCTCAGGTTTACAGTCATTCTCAGGTCTATTGACCTTTCTTTCCTCTCCACTCTTGCTACCTTTAAACAAAGCCATCATCACTACAACTTTCCCATATGTACTTCTCCATACTGTTCCATTTCCAAGAATCTTGAATTTCTCTTCAAATTTCCTTTCCATGAACTACACAGAACTTTTTTTTTTTTTTTTTTTTGCCAATTTCTTACTCTAGTGTCTCTGTTCAAACCTGGTTTTCACTTGCCTGACCACCACAGTGAGTGGTTGTCCCAGTGCCTTTACTAGCAATTTTGATGGTTCATTCCTTTTTGATGTTCCTAGTACTCATCTATTAACCCTGGACTGCCTCAGCCATCTGCTTTATCTGCATTTGTTTTCAGGTGATCAAATTTTGCTTCAGAAAATTATGAAACCAAGATGTTGAGTCAAAACTTTTATCTTGATAACTCAGCTGGATGGTCCCTTCTGCTCTGCTGTCTTTTTCTGCATTTCCTATGCTACTTTATCCCATGTGCATCATTTCAGTATCTCAGGAGAGGTGGGAGATGGTCTTTCCATAGAGTGGTAAGGCTTTATGCTTTCAGGTTGAATTTGCTGCCAGACTTCTAAATCATTGTGCTTTTATTTCATTACAAATTTTTCTAGGATAGTTACAATAAACTTTTAATACCTGGCACATTGCTGTGTTGCAGATTTTATTATGATCTTTAGATGCAGATGAGTTTTACCTTCTCATGAATATAAACAACATTAACAAATATTCTGTTGTCTTACGTGGTCTCATTCCTTGTTAAGACTTGTTGCTTTAAAAATTACTACATGAAAGTAAGAAAAGAGGATGTTAAGACTTTTTTCCCCAGTGGCTTTAAAGGGTAAGGGAATACAATTAAGTTGTAATTAGTTCAATTATATTGAATAGTCAGCAAGAATAACTGAATTTGTAAAATAAAAGAGCAATTCTTCAGTTTATGGGCAAAATAGCTCTTGAAGTTTTACACGATTTGTGCAGTAAAAAAGTAACTCTTATTTAGATCGTTCACTGCAGTGTCTCCAGCATTGTGCCAATAACTGTGGCAGGGCTGTAGGAGGTACAGGGTATTTTACCTGACTTGAAAAACTTGTGTTATCTACTGAGGAGAAAATGAGTACTGTTGTTATCGAACCAAATAGAGACCATTTACCTGCACATGATGGAAAGGCAAACACCAAAGCACTGGTCTTTTGCAGTGAGAAAGGTTTGTTACCGGGTAGCCATGCAAGGAGACAGGAGGCTAGCTCAAATATGTCTCCCCTATCAGCCTAGAAGCAGTATATTTATAGGGAGGGTTTTGGGACTAGGGTTTCAGGATTGACAAGTGATTGGTGGAAGGAAAGGGGAAATTTGGAAAGTCCCTTAGCATATGCAGTTGTCTCTTCATGTCTCTTCATAGGTTGCCTGTGGAAATTCAGGGGAGTTGGTATGAAACATGCAGTGGAAAATTGGGCCATAACATCAAAAGGTCACCCATGGGGTGAGCAAGTCTATTTTGTCTAAACTCCAGTCAGCCATATTGGTTCTAGCCAGTTTCCACCACTTTGGTTGTTTTGCAAGCAGGCGGGGTTTCAACAAGCTGTTTCCTTATCTGTAAGATAAGCTCGAGAATTCCTGTTAGTCACCAGATTCTTTAACTGTGGGGTACAGTTTTTCCGTTAGACAGAATATGGTATAATATGCAAATCAGATCATGTCACTCTCCTTTTTATAACTTTAATGGGTTTAATTTTTGGATCTTATTACCCCACATAAAGTCTATACCCCTTGGAAGAGTGTCCTTGGTCATTAGCAATCTGGCCCTAACCTCCCTTTCCAGTGTCATCTTCCTCCACTGCCATTCTCCTACCACGGGCCCCACACTCTAGCCACTGTGAACTGCTCATTACTTCAGAATGTGTCATTTACTTCAATACTTCTCTCCTTTGGTAAGCTTCTTCTTTATGTTTTTCTTTCCCCTTGTCTTTGCCATCTAAATGTTACTTCCTCTGCTCTGTGGAGCTTTCATGCATTTTCCCAAGAAGAATTAGTGTTTACTCTCTATATGCTCTTTCAGCTCCTTGCTAGCTTTCATTCTTGCATTTGCCACAATGTTCTATAATCTTTTTTTTCTGATTTCCCTTTAGATTTTTCCTTTGACCTATCAGTTATCAAATTTTTCCTGTTTTTGATGTTTAATTTTATTCCATTGTGATCAGAGAACATAAATTTTATTATTTTTATTCTTTTAATTTATTGAGGTTTGTTTTATGGCCTATCACATGGTCTGTCCTGGTGAATGTTCCATGTGTGCTTGAAAATAGTGTATATTGAAGTGTTGCTGCGTGGAGTCTTCTATACATGTCTATTAAGTTACTTGGTTTATGGTGTTAAGTTTGAGTCTCCTATTTCCTTGTTGATCTTCTGTATACTTGTTCAATCCTATATTGAAAGTGAGACTTTGAAGACTCCAGCTCTTATTGTTGAATTATCTATTTCTTCCTTCATTTCTGTCAGTTTTTGTCTCATATATTTTAATGCATGATTGTTGACTACATATATCTGTATAATTTTTATATCTTCTTGATGGGTTAACCCTTTTATCACTATAAAATGTCCCTCTTTATTTCTGAACTGGGAGTGAAGAAGATGGGAGAAGTCTTGGTTCAAATACTGCGGACTCTGGCCTTTTTTATAGAATTTTCATAGATTTTTGTAGATGTTTCCTCATTTTCTGTTTGGCCTTAGGATAATTCCTCTTCCCCCACCTTTCTTTTTCTTTTTCTTTTTTTATAATTTTCACCAGTTTCACTGGACACCAGGGCAGTGGAGCTCCTTATACTATCATGCAGAAGTTGATCTGTCATGCCTCTTCCTGTAATTTTGTGTTTGTGTGTGCATTCCCTTAGTAGCAATGATTCGCATAAGCCATATGAGGCTGTGTTTTATTCATATTTATTTGCCTAGTGTCTAGTGCAGTGCTTGAAATATTGCAGGCCAGCAATTCTGAAACATTTTCTATTTTGGACACAGTTGAATACTGAAATTTTTGGTGGTATACTTGAAGGAATTAAAAAATCAGAAGAACATTAAATAGCTCAACAATTGTGAAGCGTTTATTGATACAGTTTAACAGCATCTCATAATGCCTATAAAAACAACCACAGTTCTATCATTCCTATGGTCTCTTTCCAGTGTCCTGTCACTTTTAGAGGAGAGCTGTTTACTGCCTTGATAGATCTGTCTTATAACTGTTTGAAATCGAGTTTGTTTGTTTTTGGTGCCACTTGATGTCAACCCCTATCCCTGACTTGCAGCAGGAAATACCCCCATTTTTGTAGTGTTGATATACAATATATTTGTATACCTGTTCAGTCCAGCCTTCTTTCTGATAAACATGGATATAATAATATCTCTGCTTAGTTTTGGCAAAACTACCTACTTATTTTGTGTGTCAGATTGGTTGGCATCTCTGTGAAGCTTAGTAAGCTTCCTGAGTATCTCTGGTGGATACTTAGGCAGTGTTTGATTACTGTCGAATAAATCAAAAGCTAAATTATGAACTATATGAAGTGTAAACTCCAAATGCTATGGAAATCTTCCATGTAACCTAAGCTTGTGAATTTCTTGACCACTTTTTAGTCTACATATCCTATGTATTTAATGGGTCACTAAATTTTATTGCCTTTATCTTCTACGGGTTTCTAAATTTCACTCTCTTTGATGTTCTTACTCAGTTTTCATCCAAGCCTTTAAACATATCACTAATTTATAGTAAGAGCCTCCTAATTTGTCTTTCTTTGGTATGTGCTTTCTTCTTCTTTTTTTTTTTTTTTGCACACGGCCCCCCAGTGTGTGCTTTTTTGAAGCCATCCTGTACTTTACTACCCAAACCAAGTTTCCTGGAATACCAATTCATCATGACATTTCCTTTATTGCTTGCCACAGATGTTTTCTGAATGTTTTATATGTGTTGGCCACTGTCTTAGATACTACACTTCACTGGTAAACAAGCTAGACAAGGTCCCTGCTCTCTTGAGCCTCTTGTTCTGTGTTGCTATAGATAGTAAACAAGTAAATAAGCAAGACTGTGGTAAGTGCTATGGGAGTAATAAACACAATGATGGGATAACTTAACGAGAGCACCTTAGGTGGGTGATGAGTAAAGACATTTCTGAGGAAATGTCATGTGAGCTGAGACCTGAAGAATGTTGAAAAGCTAGCCATGCAGAAACTGGAAAAAGAGGACATCATGCAGAGGGAACACCAGGGGTAAAGGTCTAGAGATAGGGAAGAGTATGGCATGCTTGTAAAAGAGAAAGGAGACAATTACAGCTAGAGTATAATGAAGGATGGGGATAATGATATGAGATGATATTGAAGTGGAAGCCAGATTATGTAGGGCCTTGCTAGATAGTGCGAAGGAGTTTAGATTTTATTCTAGGAGCACTGAGAAGTCATTGATTATTTTAAGAGGAGTGAAATGACTTGTTTTTAAAAGATAAATCTGACTTGTGTGTGGAGAAGAATTTGAGTAGGCAAAGTAGAAGTAGGAGACTACTAAGGAGGTTGATACTTGTTCTAGGTGAGTGACACTGGTAGCTTATTCTAGGAGAGTGGCATTAAAGATGGAGAAAAGCAGGTAAATTCATGATACTCAAGATGTTGCAGGATTGGTTCTTCCTGCAGCCTCTGAAGGAAAATTTGTTCCATGCCACTCTGCTAGTTGCTGGTAACTGCTGGCAATCATTGGCATCCTTTGGCTTCCAGAAGTAGGTCTCCAAACTCTCCCTCCATCTTCACGTATCTTTCTCTTTTGTGTTCCTGTTTGTTTCTCTTTCTCTTCTAGGGACTTGTCTTTGGATTTAGGGCCCATCTTAATTCACAATACTTTCAATTGAAGATCCTAACTTTAAAAAGTAGAACAGAAGATCCTAGAGGCTGGGAAGTATAGGCGAAAGGGAATGATAGAGATTTGTTACAGGATACAAAATTACACTAGATAGCGAGAATAAGTTCTAGTATTCTATAGCACGATAGTATGACTATAGTTAACAATCATATATAGTTTCAAATAGCTAGAAGGAGGATATTAAATGTTCCCAATGCAAATAAATTATAAGTAGTTGAGATGATGGGCATGCTAATTACTCCAATCTGTATATATTACATGTATGGCAGCATCACTATGTACCCCATTCTTTTGTGTCAATGAAAAAACATTTTAAAGATTCTAACTTAATTACAAAGATCCTCTTTCCAAATAAGGTCACATTTACAGTTTCTCGGAGTTGGGACACAGGCATATCATTTTGGGGATTACCATTCTCTCACTAGAGTGAGCTATTATCTTTTTATCTGCCTGAGACCACACTTAATCCCAACTTTCATTTCATTCTAATGTTTTATAAATTTTACCCAATTTTGAAAGTCTGGCTTAAGCCTTACTACCTCCATAAAATTGCCTCTGCTGTATAAGATTTGTTATTAAAGATAACAAGTAATATCAAATACCTCGATATTTTTGAATGTCTATGATTATAAAAACAGCACAGGAGACTCACTCAATCCCAATATACTACTTATGTGCCTTGCCTTTTATTGATTACTCAGGTAGTTCAAGTTCTCTTTTTCATGTTTTATTTCTTAAGGATTAGGAAAAATATTTCATTCTCATAAAAATTTGTTTCGATGACTCAGAAACTGTTAAAATGTATATTTTTTTTTTATCATGTTAAGAAGAATAAGATATTTTGAAATTTGGACTGGAGGTAGAGTTTTAAATCTAACCTCTGGGTGCAAGTTAGGTATAGATTCTAAAGAAACAGCTTTGATCACAAAAAAACTAGACCATTGGTATATGTGAGAAAGGTAAAACAAGAAAAATGCATATGAGCTAGAAAATGATAAAATATGATATTAATAAAAGATCATAATTTATTAGGCTTTCCTTTCTCACCTTCAAATCCGTAGCCTAAAGATTAAAAAGTCTTTAGTTGGAATCCTTATACAAATAGGTATAAATCATGCCTTATTACCCAGCTTCACACTTGAGGTGTGTAACTCATGTCTATGTATATTCCTAGAAAGATAACTGGAATGATGTTTACTGAAGCATTAACAATGCTTATGTCTAAATGCTGAGATTTCAGGTATTTTTTGATTTTTAAAATTATCACTTCTGATTGAAGTGTTTGAGTGTCATTTTACAAACACAATGGCTTGGGGGAGAGGAGAGATGAAGAGTTAGAGAATGGCTGGAACCTCCAGGCTAGTTACCTCCAGACACTCAAGCAGGTTTGTATGCTTACTTGTTCTGTATGGAAAAAACCCATAACTTTCTCTATATGATACAGGTAGAAAAGGTTGGGAAGGACTACATAATGAACACGTTAAAACTTAATCGTGTTGCCTTGTGAATAGTTCTTGGAGACACATACATAAACACACACACACATCAGACTAAATAAGGTCTATCTGATTTGTTAAAAGTGGGATTTTTATTATACTTTTTCAGTGTTATCACTTGCTTTCCTTCACCAATCCCCCACAACTGTTTTTGCAGTGTGGTATAGTTACAGGAAGTAGCTCAAATATAAAAATGTTAGTGGGAGAACAATAATTCTGGTCCAAAACCATTAGGAATTCAATCTAGAACATAAACTTCCTTTTTAACAAGATAATTCCCCTTGGAAATATTTGAATTTATTGGTAGCATTATTTATATGAGAATGCTTTACTTTTATTTGCAGAGAAAGAAGCATTTGGGCCAACTCCATGTCTCATTAGAGGTTCCCTTCCCCATTAGTGGGCAATGTAGTCTTACTGACTTACAGGCACTGATCTATATTCCTTAAGTCCCTGTGAGCAGATCCTCTGGGAGTTTCCATGGAATTTCTATGAATATGCTCAGTGCAATAGCATTTTTCCAAACACGAAAGAATTCAAATAGGCTGGAAACTTGCCAACTTTAATTTTGACACATCTCAAGATTAGAATGTCAGTGTAAATGAAGAGGCAGAGTTGTGCCTTGGTGCTACTGCTTTGGGATCAGAGACTGGGAGATGTCGAGCAGACAGCTGTAAATGATCAAGCGTGAGTGCTTTACATACTGATGGGGAATGCTGGTGTCTTTTCATGTCTGCACTCTATTAATTCTCTAAATCGTTACAGTGTTACTCTTTCTGTTGGGAATAGCCAGAAAAGCTATTCTATCTATGTTCCCTGCTCCTGGGACGTGTGCCTATTTGCTTAAAGACTGGTCTTTGAATTTAGGGTTACAAAACAGTTGTTCAGGAAACAACTACAGCAGTATACTTCAGAAAACCCTTTTCTCTTTTGAGATATAACAGGATTGGTGATTCGTGTCTGTTTGTTAATTGCAATAAAGCTGCTATTGTAATTTAATATGCTTGTTAAGAACAGTCCAACAGTCCTCTGAGGAACAATAGATAACCTGCTATGTGTCTTGCTTAGGGAGCTAGTAATTATTTTACTGTAAATGAATCTAACAATAGCGTATCGGAAAACCACAAGAGGGATCGGCTTTGAGGGAGGAATGTTAAAGTTAAGGCTCTTTATTATTGACTACATTCATCAGCCCAAATTACTGGTAATAAGGTTTTTAGAGAGGTTCAAGTAAAGGAAAATAATTAAGATTCTCTTCAGTTACTTTGAAAAATTCTTAGTATGAGTGCATCTTATTTAAGACTGGTTTTAACCTTCCTTTTAATGGAAATTTTAATGTTTCATATTATGTAATGATGACTTTTTACATTTAAAAGGTGATCCTACCAGATCAGAGACTTGTAAATTTTTCCTGTAGGAATTGCTTGATTATTATCACTAATTACATTTTAGAGCTACCTACTATATTGTATTTTGATTTATGCTGATTTTTTTTTCGTGGGGAAAACAGGTATAAGTAAAATCCCAGGTGCAAGTAATAATTTGGGGTGTTTTTAGAAAAGTAAATAAAGGATAAGTTAGAGAAGCGTATTATCTTCCCATAAAAAGATTTTCAAAATTATATGTTGGCTGAGGAAACTGTAGGCAAGTTATTAATTTCCAGAAATTTCAGGAAGTGTATATAGTATTTAATACAGAATGGAGATTGTTATAAATCGAACTGACGACTCAGGTACTTGCATACTCCCAGTCTTAGGATCAAACCTGCTTTTATTTACACCCTTTTGACTCCTCCCCTTGCCACTGTGCTTCAGCCAAACATAATTGTTAGTGCTGCGAATATTCCATGCACCTCCGTGGTTTCGGCCGTGATTCTCCCTGAGCCTTGAATTCTCCTAACCTTAACCTCTGTATGTCCACATCTTAAGACTGCTTCAGATATTGATCCCTCAGAAAGTGTTCCCTCATTGGGTGGAATGAATGTCCCCTATCTCTGAAGTCCCACAACCATATACTTACACCTGCCCGTCTCTTCAAAGCCAAAGCTTATTTGCTGTGTCCATGATGACCCCATGCCCATGAAAAGATAGAACTGCTGTCCTGTCCCCTACCACTTCCTTTAATTTATAGTTTATCACTCTATATTATATTTAGTTCTCCAAATTTTACATGTTAGGCTTTGAGCTCATATTAAGTTCCTTAGTATGTCAAATAAGGCTGCTCATGATCTGATCTCTGTGTTTCTCTTACAGCCCACAGTCCCCCTATTTGGGGCTTCATTCCTTATGTTCCAATATTGCTGAGCTATTTTTATTTCACTACAAGGCTTCTGATGTTCTGAACTTTGATCAAGGTATTCCTTCTTCTTTCTAACCTTCTTCAATATATGGTTAATTTCAGATCCTCTGTCAAGACTCCATTGTCACCTCCTCTAACATCTAGATCAATTATCTAATCTCTGGACTCCTGCTTGCCACATACTTCTGTATTATAATCTGAGGTGATGTTTTTTATAGGGTAACAATTTCTTATTTTTTATTGTGTTCTTAACATCTAGCATTGTGCTTAGCACACAGTAGATTCCCAATAAGTATCTGAGTGAATGAATGGGAGAACAGAAACTAAGAATGTCTCATAGGCTGTATGAAGGTGAGGAGTAAGAATCGTGGAGTAAAATCAAGACACGAGTTTTGGGGCAAAGACTGTGTTGACAGCTTCCAATTTAAGACAGGAGTCTGTGGGCATAAGGGCTAGCAGTGTAACTGTTGTTGAAGGCCTAAGTTGGTTCTGCATAAGTTTTCATTTGGGGAAGGACAGATGCTTGGTAGTGAATTAGATTACCTTTTGAGATTGATATAAGTGGTTGTTATTGGGAATGGTCTTAAAGGGATAATCTGGGTTTCATCTTTATTTAGTCAGGGTTCAGCAGTATGCTGAGTTTTGGGAATCAGGCTGAAAATATAGTCTTGGAGGGTTCACGGAGTTGGAGTATTAGGGAAATGGTTCTAGGACAACTATATAGAAGCTTGTCTACTGTAAAGCAGGCTTAGAATGGTTAAGCCAGTGCATGAGGATTACTGAGTAAATAAAAAACTGATTTTTAAGTCTCCATCTTTCTGCCAATGGCTAGGACTGGTCCTAGAGTCTGGGTTGTGTGGGCCAGTGAGTCCAGTTGAAAAGGTTGGAGATGTCCTGTGTGAGCAAGCCCAGGATGGACATTACAGTGAGCTTGGCTAACCCTTTCTATTTTAGTTCCTTCCTTATATCTATGAATCTATAAAAATTTTCACGGTTGTCCATGTGTCAGCAATAAATGCTTAGTTTGGGACACTTACTATGTGTTAAGCACATAGTAAGGCCTTGGGATTAAAATGGTGAACAAGACATAATGGTTCCTTGTAGAGCTTAGCTAGTGAGGTAGATGTACAACAACCAAATAATTCCAAATGTGATTACTCATACTCAAGGGGCAGTGCACAGTGCCTTGTGAGAATATAGTAGTAGTGATTTAATTTATTCTGGGGAATCAGGAAAGGTTTACATTGGACATGCCATTTAAGCTGAGATCTAAGAAATGAGGAGTTTGCTAAAAAAGCAAGGTGGACAGTATATAGAGGCATCAGCATAAGCAAAAGCCCTGAGTTGGGATAAAGTGAGATGTGATTGAAGGTAGTGTGGTCAGGTGAGAAAGTTTATACAAGATAATCCTGAAGAGATACAGTTGGGGCTTTACCTTGGAAGCTATGTGAAGACACACTAAGGGTTTTAGATCTTGTCTAAAAGTTATAGGAAGCGATTGGAGAGTATTAACATCACCGTGTTTGTGTTTTGAAACAGTTACTCTATTTGCACTGTGGAAAGTAGATTGAGTAGGGGCAAACGTGGAAATGGAGTATTTGTCTGGTTAGGAGGCTGTTGCCATGGTGCAAGTATTAGATGATGCTGGCCTAGATCAGTGTGGTGGTAGAGATGAAGTGAAGTGGATAGAAGAGAAAGGTGTATTGGAATAGAATAGGCAATATTTTGCCCAACTGATTAGCTGTAGCCAGAGAGAAAAAGTAGTTAAAAGTGACTTCAAAGCTTTGTACTTAGCATCTTGCTTGATGATGGTGATGTTTTTTCTGAGATAGGTTATGGGTAGTATAGGCTGTTTATACTCAGACACTGTCCAAGATGGGCAGTTGGATAGATGGACCTGATATGGAGATGGAAATCTGGAGTCATGGCAGGCATCTGAGTGGATGCAATTATCTAGGCCAGTGGTTTTAAAAATGAGGTCCCTGGACCAGCAACTTCAGCATCACTTGGGAATGTACACATGTACATTCTTAGGTCCCAACCTAGACCTGCTTTATCAGAAACTCTGAATGCAGGACCCAACAATCTGTGTTAATAAGACTTCCACATGATTCTGATGTATGTTGCAGCTTGAAAACCCTTAGTTAAGGCAGTGAAAGGTAGTGTGAGGAACAAAAGAAGGTCTAGAGCAAAAGTATATTTGTATTATTTTACTACAAAAGCAGACTTAATTCATGGTGAATTTTATTAATATGCCATTCTACTTTTGGCCATTCCGTCAGCTGGGCATGTTAATGGAGAATGCAACAGTCTTAGCAGGAGTTACGTGGTCCTCAGACTGTACATTAAGATTTTAAAAATTGTTCATGTAAGGTAAGTGCTCTTTTTACAGATACCATTTTAGTATGTATAAGCAAAATCCAATTGTTATATCTTTCTAGAGGACTGAGGAAAAAATACTGCAAGGAAGAAAATAAGCAGATAAATACTTGTATTTTCATTAAATGGAGGCCTTTTCAGGTCAACCTACCGTCCATAAATTACTGGAATATAGGTATCATGTGGAAAGTTACTCCGATTAAATTCTTTACCTTGTAAACTACTTTCCAAAGGGTAGGATGCTATTTAGTAAGCCTGTTAAAGTTGGTTTTGACAACTAATTTGCTCACATAATAGCATAAGGTTTCTTCTCTTATGTATCATGTTTTTAAAGGAGAATTCTTGTCCTTTATGATGAACTCTGATAAATATATGAGATAATTGATGGGCTATATCTACATAAAAAGAATTCAAGTTGCTAAATACAATATTCATGACAAATGGAATGTATTTAGACTCTTCGGCCTTGGGATTGCATTCTGTCACTATGCTCGAGAATAATACTGAACGTTATGAAAAAATGAAAAGCAGGTCAGCAGAAGAGGTTTCTTAAAGGTGGTACTGAAGTTTATCATAACGGGAGGCAGGTAATGATAACTTTCAAGTAATGGAGTCTATGTTATAGCACATTCATTTGACACATTTTCTTTGAATGAAATAGGTTTTTTTTTTTCAATAGAAGGTAAACTGTCTTCTCCCTGTCCCCATTTAATTAGGGCAGCCACACTATAGGCATTAGAAAAAGCAAATGTGTAATTTTCAGATCAGTGGGGAAGATACATACATGTGTGCACAAAGACGGAACAATAGGAATAGGGGTTGTGCAGGTAAATGCTGTACAAATACTGTTACCAAAGAATGATGCCTGAGCTGAATCTTGAAAGACAGGAAGAGTTAGCCAGTATGGAGAGAGGTATTCTTGAATCAGAACACTCTTTGTGCTTCCCCTGAGAGCAGGTACAGGTAGCCAAGGATGGTACAGCTTTAGGTAAATTTTTAAGTGGATTTTGACTATATGCTTTAGGAAAGAATTTTTATGTGGTGAGTTTGTATTCCATAGTGTTCTTCCAGACGGGATAGTGGGGCTTAGCTGAACTTAAACATATCATTCCATATTTGGGTAATACCATTCCATAATTTGTTGCCTCTTCTTTCATGATGTGAACATTGGTTATTTTTTTTTAAAGCTGTAATACATCCTACCATTAATTAAAATCTGTGTTTAACATCATATATATAGAGAAGAAAATACTGTATTCATAGTATAATGCAATAATTATTTAACAGTCCTTTCAAATGAATGTCTTTTTATTTTTAAACTATAAGATGAAATAAGTGGCATTCTCTCTGAAGAGAGAGGACATGGTATATGGTTAACATACAGTTTTTGTATGTTTTATTTTCTACTTCATGTTACATTTTTATTTCTACTTCATTTTACAGTTATTTGCATACTTGCGTGTATTTCAGGATGATATGTACTTGATTTGGCTTAAAAATCCTACCATTGGTTCAGTTTTCCCCTATGAATAATTTTTTTCCTATATGGACTATATTCATGCTTATTTATGTTTTTTTAGCATGATGAGACAATTTAATAATACAAAAACTTGAAAAAGATTATTTTTGGGGATCAGGAAATAAATAAGATAGAAGTGTTTCTTAAATGGGCTTTTGATAAAAATTTTACACTGAATCCTCCATTGTCTCCACAAAATCATGTCTCTTGGTAATCTAATCATGGCAGGGTGTGTGATCTCGGACACTGGCAGCTTTACAGGTGGAGGTAGCACAGTCAGAGCCTAGGGTTTTCTCTCCCTGTATGACCCCTTATTTTGTGCCCTGTGTTGTCACTGGGCCTTGCTTTACCTGCTGTAGAAGCAATAAATAATGGACAAGATTTGCAGATGCCTCCAAGTTACCGAGGACCAGCAAAGATAATAGCTTGTATAGAAATGTGAAGTTTCACTCTTATCTCTACCCTAGGCATGCAGTTTTCACTTTTGTTTTTGTTGAGAAAACAACAAAAACATTTTTGTAACCAGCAAGTTTACCTTTTTGCCATTGTGTTTTCCCACCGCTGCCATCACAAAGCTAAAACCTATTATTACTGTAAGGCTGCCTTTGGCAAAACCATGAAATAGGTGAAATTTGTCTTAGACATCTGACACCTCCCTTTTCTAACTCTGCCAGCTCCCAAACACCTAATAGTCTTGAGTTCCTCCTGCCAGTGGGGCTTCACACAATGTTAGTGTCTTTTTAAAAGACAATGTCTGGGGGAGTAATATATAACAAATGGGAATAAATCTCTAATGGTAGAATTTAAAACATCATAGTTGTGGGGGATTAATGAGTGAGAAAATTAGAAACAGATACCTCCATCTAATTCTGAAGTTAAATGTGTCAGTGACTACTTCCTCTGTTCTTTTTGTAAAGCTGGAGTTATTATTAATAATTAGTGGCAATTAAAAATGTCTTTAATTATGTACTTAAATAGATAATATACAGTCTTGAATGGGCCAGCATTTACTTATTCTTCTTTGAAGAAGATACTCTGTAATGATATAAAGAATGAACTATTTTTATACAATGGCTTATGAACTCGTAGACATGAAGGAATGATCATTGTTCAGCATTTCAATGTGTGGCCTATCTTGGAATCATTTTAATTAACCCAGCTAACACCTTTGTGAATGATAGGTAATGTTATCCCTGAAGAATAGTATATAGAAAAAAATGGAATGCAATTTGAAAGCTTGGGAGCAGGGAAAAAAAATGTTGCCCTCATCAAGTCTATTAAAGATTGGGTTAAAGAGATAGCTCAAGGTTAAGAATGTCCTGCTAAGAAGTTGCCCAGTAAATCAGTGAGAGAATTGGAAGAAGGACATCTGAGCTTGTGGCCTCTTAGGGCACGGAGTCACTGTTTCCTTTGAGGCTATGCTTATAATCACAGTAAGCGACCTTGGGAGATGAGTGCTCCTAGCAATGAAGCAGATGCCATGATTCTCCCGTCACCCTGCAGCCCATGAGCCATGATACTGGCCAACTGTGATACAAATGTTAAATAATAACAAAGCAGGATATGTTTAAATAATGGCATTGAATGTATCTCAGAAATTTTATATTTCCAAAGGACTTTATAATTATTTCTTATTATCCATTCAAACTAACTAAAATTCCCTTAATCCAAAATCACTATGTTTCTTTTCAATCCTTAAAAAATGGTCCATCTGGTGGGACCATACATATTCTGTTGGCAAATTCATATTTAGAAGGGGGAAATATTATCAGCCCCACAACTTTGTAAGGTTCTATAAAACTTTATAGGAATATAGCATGTTAGCACTAAATCTTGGACATGGGGAGGAAATGGATTTGTAATTGTGATCTTCAGACTAAATTCATTATCAAAACCATCCAGAAAACATGGTATTAAATCAGTTAAGGGCGGCCTTTGGGAAAACAAGTTTTCTGGATCATTGGAAGGGTAGGTTAGAGAGATTGATCAAGGACACCCAGGCTCTGACTGTGCTTTCTCAGTCTGGATGAGGCTGTGACCTTGCTCGTATTGAGTTTGATTCAGGAAACAGGAGAGCCGCTATTTGTAAATATTCCTTTAAATGGAAGCATGTCGATGGTAGCATAAGTTCTTTCTGGGTAAGCAATTTTAACCACATGTATAAGAGGGCAGTGGCGTGATAAGAATTTGGCCATTTCATAGATCCGGCAGGAAGACTCCACATCCTTGGCTAATTAAATTGGAGACTTGGTCTAATCCTACAGTGGGCATATGTAAGTTCAGTTAAACCTCAATTTTACAGATGAAGGAAATTCACTTTTTGGGAGAAAAATGACTTGCCTAAACTGACAGATGTCAGTGCCAGAGCAGGCGAAAGAACCCAGGTCCCCTGACCCTAATGTTTTTTTTATGATCATCTTAGCCTCATGACTCAGAAAAGAAAACCCCGAGCCCCTGGTTTCTGTTAATGACACCATCAGATTTTAGTCATTTTTGCCTCTATTTATGTATTCATTCATTTAATGAATATTTACTAAGTACCTGTAGTTGTAGAAGGTTCAGCAGTCCCTATCCTCATGAACTTTACATTACAATTGAGGAAGATGGACAATAAGGAAAATGTGCCCTAATATGTTTAATTAAATATGTTTAAAGTATGTTAGATGGTGGCAAATCCTGTTTGAAAAATAAAGTTAAAAAAAGGCTTAGGTGTGTGTGTGTATGTGTGTGAGAGAGAGAGAGAGTGGGCTGCTGCAATTTTAAATAGGTTGGTCAGGGGAGGCCTCCCTGACTGGGTGATCTCTTTACCTGGTAAGGTAGATTCTACTCCTGTAATGCCTACAAGAATCTATATTTCCTTGAATTAAAATAGAAACCAAACTGTGTCTCTTCTTGACTACAGATGCATGTTTTCTCTTTCTCTCTCATACTTTTAAGACTTCCATTATCCTGCCCCCAGCCTTGATTTTCAAGAAATCAAACCTAGATCATCTCACTCTGCTACTCTGTTGTCTTCAATGATTCCTGAGCAGGCCTTTCTTGGGCCCTTGAACACTCAGTGCTTCAGCCCTTCTTGGTCTTTGCTTATTGTGTTTTATTTTAGGGAAGATTCTTCTACCCTTCGAAACCCTAGCCATGTTTTACAGATCTCAAATAACGTCCCTTCCATGAAATTTTCTTCAGATCCCTTTTTCCCTCCCTCCCCCCTTCAATCCTTGAGGATAAAAGTTGGTCTCTAAATCATCTTTTCATTAGCGCAGCTCTTGGCACATTATAACTGCTCCGTAAGGATTTGTTGAATCAAATTGCATGATATTTAGCAGATTCCACTGGGAATCAGAGATCTCAACAAAAAATTGAAATTTCAATTTGGGTTCAATATTCTGTTCATGAAATGCAACCAAGGCATAGGAAAAAAAAGTACTTAATAGAATACATTTCACACAGAATGTAGCTTGCAGTAATACAGCCTATTCTATGTTCAGGACAGTTGGAGAGAACGTGCTCACGTGAATTTATGTGGGAAGCTGGCTGTCAGCTGAGCCATGTGGAAATAAATCTGCCTTAAACTGTTTTCTGCTAAAATAAGCAACATTTTAGAAATGTTGTCTATCTCTTTAGATTAGTATTAAATTGCCCGTAGCTCTTTGAAGCTCCAATTGATAATTGTTTCCAATGATCTGTAAACAAGCTTGCTTTAAACAATTAACCCTTTTGCTTATTTGTGTAAAAGAAGCAGGTAACAAAGGATTGGAAGTTAATAGGGTCAACTCAGGATATATTGTCCTTGCCCATTGGCTCCTGCCCTAGAGCGTACCGTGTTGCACAGCTATTGGTACCAAAGACTCACCTCTGGGAAATCTAGACCTTTCTCTACTCCTGATCCACATTTACTGAGATCTAGGAACTGCTTCTTCAGTGGTGAAGAGAGTCTGGAAATGGAAGGCTGCTTCCATCCCTGGTGTCCCTGGCATTGGGGTAGTGGGGTAGCCTCCTGGTTGGCCACAAATTGTCTTTGGTTGTCAGCCTCACCGTCTAACCTTCCCTATAAGTAGTCAGTCAGCTCCAGGTTTGTCTCAGTTTTTGGTCTGTAATCAATTAAAAGGTAGCACTGGTGTCCAGCCCTAAATTTCCTAACCATAGACTGGATTCCTGTAGGGCAGAAACCTAAAAAAATTCTGCTCGGAGGATTAGTTTCTACTGGGCAAGTTTTTCAGAGATGTGTTTGCCAATAGAGTACATATAACACAAAATGAAACAAAATCCTCATCTACTGTTTCCAGCAGAAATGTCTGATTTGGAAATATCTTTTCTACCCAGACTCTGTTGGGTGAGCTTGTTGGCCCAAATCTGGGTCCTTTCTCGTAGACGGGGGTGGCCTTTTAATCCAAGATAATTTTGTTGGTAAATGAGCCCAGTGCCCTATTCAGGTAATGGTTATGATCTCATTTTGAGAAGAGACAGGTGAAAAACAGTGAATTGTATAATGTAAGAATTTTCTCCCCAGTTTTCTGTGTTGGTATGTTGATATTACTTTATGTGTTAAATGCTTCATTAGTTAGAAATGTAATTGGCGATTTTTTTTATATTCTGAAGCTGAGTGTGGAGTGTCATAACTGTACTATGTCCACCTGTGAATACACTATCAAGCACAGTCCTGAGGTAGTGCGATGATCCTTGCTCTTCCCTGTGATGGAAACTCTCTGGAGGCATCTTAGAGCCTGCCACTTTACTTCCTTCAGGTCTTTACTTACCCTCTTGGTGAGATCCTCCCTGGTAAGATTTCAACGCCATTCCCTGATACATTCTCTTCTTCTTCCCAGCCTTTTTGTCTTTTGTATTTATCCCTATCTTAAATATTATTATTTTACCTATCTTGTTTGTAGATCATTTGTGCCATTAGAATATAAGTTCTATGTACGTAGATATTTTTGTTCACTTTTTTATTCCTAGTGTCTAGAATGGTGCCTGACCATGGTAGGTTCTACTCTATGGAATGAATTCCTGTCTCTCCATGCCTACTACCACTACTTTGGCTGAGGACCTCATCATTACTCACTTAAATTAGTATAGTCATCTCCTAACAGACTGCTGACATACTGTTCTCAATGTGATCTTTCTAAAACTCAAATTTGGTCATATCTCTATCTTGCTTAAAATTCTTCAGTGTCTCACCATAACCTTCAGGATAAGATCCATATTTCTTAGCATGACACCCAAGGCCTTGCTTACCTTTCTGACCTCATTACAGTCCCTTTCTCACTCATTCTTGTGTGTCTTTCCCCCTAAGGTCTTAATGAATTTAGTTTCTGAGATTTTGTGCCTGAAATGACCTGTTTGAATCATCTGAATAACTAGCTCCTTGATGATTTAGCCTGAGGCTCTTTCCTATAATGTTCCCCTTTATTTCCTTTAGCCTGGATTAAAAGTTCTCCTATAGCAACTAGTACCTATGTCTGCGATGGCATTTACATTATAATTACCCTTGAATATATATGTCTTATTCACTGGATTCCAACTTTCTTGAGTTCTGTTCAATTTGTATGTCCAAGACATTTGGGAATTTAGTTCATAGTAGATATAGACCTTCACATTGTCTTATAGAAGCTATTTCAAAATTTTAAATCTTTGTTCTTTTAGTTAACATAATCTCTCTAGATCAGGTCCAAAAATGAACTGCCTCATACCAGATTCTGCTCTGTAGTGAACTGGTCAAGGGGCCAGTGTAATCCTAATACTACAGAATTCAAGTTACAATTTAGACACAGTCACATGCCACATAATGACATGCCTGTCAACTTTGAACAACATATATATTACTGTGATTTCATAAGATTATAATAGAGCTAAAAAATTCCTATGGCCTAGTGAAGTCATTGCTGTCATAACATCATAGCACTATGCATTATTCATGTGTTCGTGGTAATGCTGATGTAAACAAACCTAATACCTTGCCAGTCATGTAAAAATATAGCATATATAATTATGTACAATATATAATACTTGATAATAAATGACTGTCACTGGTTTATGTATTTACTATACCATACTTTGTATCATATTTTAGAGTATACTACTTAAGAAACAGTTAACAATAAAACAGCCTCAAGCAAGTCCTTCAGGAGCTGTTCCAGAAGAGGGCATTGTAATCATGGGAGATTTCAGCCCCATGCATGTTATTGTCCCTGAAGACCTTACAGTGGGACAAGATGTAGAGGTGGAAGACAGTGATATTGATAATCCTGACCCCTTTGTAAGCCTAGGCTAGTATGTGTGTTGTGTCTTAGTTTTTAATTTAAAAGTTTAAAAAGAAAAAAAAATGTAAAAAATGTTAAAAATGGAGAAACCATATAGAATGAAGATATAAACAAAGAAAATATATTTGTACAGTCATACAGTGTGTTTATGTTTTAAGCTAAGTGTTATTGCAAAAGTCAAAAAGTTTAAAACATTAAAAAGTTCATAAAGTTAGAAAGTAACAGTAAGGTTAATGTATTACTAAAAAACATTTTTATAAATTTTGTATGGCCTAAGTGTACAGTGTTCATAAAATCTACAGTAGTGTACAGTAATGTCCTAGGCCTTCACATTTACTCACTACTCACTCACTCACCCAGAGCTGCTTCCAGTCCTGCAAGCTGCATTCATGGTAAGTGCACTATACAGGTGTACCATTTTTTAATCTTTTATACCATATTTTTACTGTGCCTTTTCTACTTTTAGATATGTTAGATATCTTTAGTTACAAAAATATTTACCATTGCATTACAATTGCTTACAGTATTCAGTACAGTATCATACTGTACAGGTGTGTAGCCTAGGAACAATAGGCTATACCATATAGCCTAGGTGTGTAGTAGGCTATACCACCTAGGTTTGTGTAAGTACACTTCACATAACAACTAAGTTGCCTAAGTGATGCATGATTGTAATTAATAATTTTGTTCGCTTCCTTATTTAATTATCTGTTAGTGATAATAAATACAGGTATTGAAAAATGTAATTTTAACATACTCATTTTAAACATATGCTTTTATTCATAAAACCAGTATTTTATGAATAAATGGGACTATCACATATATGAGCCATTGTATAGAAGATATACAAATATGAGTGAACAAAATGGAAGATAATTAGTTATTAATTTAAGGCCTTCCTACTTCCTTATGAACATATTTTATGCTTTCCGCTTGACCTTCTTGTTTCAATCAATTCACCTTTTTTCTTCTTGAGAATGTACATTGTACTTTGTGATGACCCATGTTTGAGGGATGGTATGTTCGCTGATATTTTAATGTATTTCTCCAAATATCTGCATCATTCAGATTTGTGACGGAAGCATAAAGGAACAACTCTTATTTTTCATTATTTTATTGATGTTCCAAGAGTTCCTTTATTAGCCTTCATGCAAAGTTGTGGGGTTTAGTAATTATACATCATTGTGATGGGAAAACACAAAATGCTTTGCTTAATTGCTGATTCAAATATCCTTTAGAAAAAGGTGTTTAAAGATGGATAGGCCGTATATTTTGTACCAATGTAATCATTCGCTGTGTTGTTTAAGCAAATAAGCTAGTTTAAATAAGCTCATAATGAGTTTTTAATTTATAGAGAAATGAATCAGTATGGCAAAGAGAGGCACAAAGTCTTAGAAGAATTTTCCTTGTACAATAATTAAAGAATCACTTGAGTAAAATCCCCACTGAACTAGCTTTTGTTGAACTAAAGAATGCAATTATATTAAAAATTAATACTTCAGTTTAATATGAAACCAATGCTGCCTGAATTATTATGTGCCAAATTAGGTTCCTGTAAACAATAACAAAATGGGTGACTGTGCAAATTAAAGCACTGAGTTATTTAAACTTGCAGTAGCATGTTTAATGAGATGCAGTGAAAGCAGAAAATGTTTAATTTAGTAATGGGTGACCTGAATCTATCTGTCCTGCAGAATGGTAGGCTTTGGACTAATTTTCAGTTAAAACAAAATAACTGAATACTCACCCCTATTAATATATAATATGGACTATTTCATATTATTCTTTTTTAGTAAGACAGCTTTTTTAGTATGACAGCTTTCAGTGGGAATTACTATGAGTTCTTTGTGAAACACTGCCGACCAGTTGAAGATTTTATTGGATTTTTCCCTTATAGAATGAGAAAGCTTTTCATTTCCTTCTGTTTGGATTATAATCTAATACATGTCTTAAAGAAAGAAAAACTATGTTTTGGTATTTGGCTGGACTGTAATTGTGTATGTCTAGTCTACATTTATAAATTGTAGGTAGTTCAAGATGCTCACCCACAAAAATGATGGACTCATTTCATCTTTAGAAAGATCTCCGGAGTTGATGATCTACCTGGATCATTTTAGTTAAGTACCTGAAACTGCTTCTTGCCATTGTGTTTTCTGTCTTCTAGATTCATCACAGTTCAGTTATTTTGAAAACTTTTTTCTCAGAGGGTGTGAATTCACAGTATATGGTAATTTAAGGTGGCAGCTCAGGGCAGAGAGTTAAATTAAGGGAGAGCCACCTTGAATCCCTTTAGGGACACTCATTTTACAACTGTTCTGTGATGCAGGAAAAACCCTTTTATTCTATTTTAAAGAACTTTTCTTTGTAGGCAGCATGAACAATGGACATATAGCAAATATGTGTCATGAGAATGAGAACCTGGAAGTATCTTTAAAAAATGAAACTGCTTATTTGTAAATGTGGAGTACAGTTTACTGTCTTAATCCTCCTTCAATGGGATGTTTCACTGATATATTCTATTCATTAGGAGTTGATTTCCAAACTGAGTTAGAAAAAGAAGATAACATGTACCAGCTTACACAGTGAACCAAAGTGTCCCTAGAGACATACTTGTAAACACTATAGTGTTACGAATGGTACTGTATTTCTTTTTCACATCTGCATTCTGTAGTTATCAAAGTGATATTCATAGAGAATACTAAATGTTAGATTCAAACATTATTTTTCAAATTCAAAAATTACTATAGTTCATATGTGCATCAGTTGCAGATGTGTAACCTTAAATCTGTTTGGTTTGAAAGCAAAACAAAGTTTTACATTTTTGTGTGCTATTTTGTAACTGTGTAACTTTGGTAAATAAATGTTTTTGTAAGAATAAACTTAATTAGCATAGTACTTTAAAGACAAGGGAAAAGAACAGATGATTTTTTAAAATAAGCTTGCTAGAATATTATCTAAATCAAAGAAGTAATTCTTTTGTTTTAAATAAAAATGATCTCACTTTCCAAAGAAAGAATATGTAATATATGGAAATCTCTATCTTTTATTTTCTTTTTTTGAGACAGAATTTTTCCTGGTTTATTTTTTTGAGTGACAAGGCTGTAAAATGTTACTGCTCATTGAATATCTTTGAAAAATTAAAAAAAAACCAAAAGCATTTATTGTTTCCAGAAACATTCCTTGGTAATTATGGCTTTGAACAATAGAATACACATAAAGCTGTAATAGTATGTGGGAGTTATTATCTGGGTAGAAGCAGCATATAGATAAACTTTTCTTGAAAAGAATTCTAATGTTTAGTCAAGGCTTTTGGTTTGGGAAATAATTATTAAAGGATACTCTCTGCACTTTGAGTGTTTTAAGAATGCTTGTATTAACCAAAGCATGAGATCTCGAAACAATAGACCTCAGTGCATTCCTGGCTGGCTCATCTTTCCCCGGCTCCTTTATCTTTTATTTCCTGGATGGTTCACCTACCTTTCCTGAGCCTGATTTTCCTCCCTCATAAACTGGTGTACATAATATATAATTTATAGGTTTTTATTAGGGTAAAGTGGCATATACATGAAAGTTTTAAATTATAATTATATTTAATTATTTAAATGTATTTTTATGGTGTATAATTAACAGAAAATTTCACTTATTATTATTAGAGGAAGTTTTTCTTGAACGACATGGGTTGGCACTCTGTAGGTCCTGCAATACTCAGCTTTTTTTCAACCACATGGGGATTCGATGGATGCAAAACCCGCATATATGGAGGGCCAGCTTTTCATAAAGGAGGGTACACAGTGCCAACTCTGGGACTTGAGTATGCACAGATTTGGTTATATACAGGCAGTTTTGCAACCAATCCCCCTGTATATACCAAAGGACAACTAGATGCTAGATAAGCATATATATGTAACTTGATTTTTTTCTTTTTACCTATAAAATGTTAATGCATTGGCCTCATCAGTTACTGAATAAACTAGGTATTAGGTATTCTGACAGTCCACCCTGAGGTTTAAAACAGCACTTTGAGTACAGTATTAGGTTATGAAATGCCCTGTTTCAGAGGAGTTTTTCATCCATGAAATCGCATTCTTGTGTTCATTTCTGTTACCAGATGAGAGATTGATAGGCGAAAACAAAAATGTTCCATGCTTGTTATGGCCCATATTTGTGAGCTTTCCCCTTTGCAGATTTGCGTATAATCAAGAACTTTTAGGATCATTCCAAAATGCTTAGGATCATCCACTTTACTATGAGACAAACAAAACAAAACAAAAGACAAAAACCAGATTTCTGCTTAAATGAGAACTAGTTAACTTGCTTTGCTCTTACCATTCATAGCCACCAAAGCAGAGTTTTTAAAGCCTTCAACACTCAGAAATCTCTTTTTTTTTTTTTTTTAGAAATCTCTTTCAATGAGGGTATTTGAGGGGGGGAAAAAAGCTTAGCTCAAATAAGTAACTTGTTGCACAAATTTTTAGGTCTTAGTGAATTGGTTTTAAATAGCCTTGCAATCTGTGAAGTTAGATAATTTTCCACAAATATTTTGTTTGACATTTCAGTATTTTGAAAAACATTGATGTAAGTGTTATTGAAAAATCAATATTTTTCACCTGAGAATCTTGCTTTCTGGTTTTCTTTAAATGATTGATCAGGCCGTGTGCTGCATTCACACCTCTGCCTGGCACCGGTTTTTTCAGGCTCTTCGCTTCTATTACTTGCCCGGCTTTTGTAAGCATTTGACTATGTGAACCTTGGACTAAGTGATTCTCTGACTTTAGATTAAGTTCTGTGCAACAGGTTTTGAGACCTTTATCACACATTGATACATACTTTGTGATTCTTTGGTAACAAACTTTGACCCCAATGAGTTTACGTGCTTTTTCTTTAACACACACTCTAGACTGGTGAGATTAAGCCCATAGAGGATTCCTTCCTCAGATCTGTGATGTTGCTTTTCAAGGCTTTGGCCTTTCTCTCAAAGCCTTTCTTTTCCAGCAGGACTCACAGCCCAACAATCAGATGCAACTTCCTCTTACCTCTGAGCCTTGCATCCTGTTGTTGGAGTGTTCTCCCACCCTTGTTCCCCCTGGTCCACACATTTCCGCCTCTTCCCTCACAGCTCTCCCTAATGCTCACTTTTCCGATGCACACCCACCCCGCCTGAGTGTGAGCTTCTTGAGACGTCGCGGCGGCCATCTTTTGCTCTGTTCTACGCGTAAAGCTGCACCTGTGAGTATTCACTTAGTAAAGAGATATTATGTGTTGTTTTTTTTTGTGTTACTTGTGTGTCATAACTCACTCATAACATTGAACTTTAGGCAGTTTGTGTTTGGGAAGTGTTTAATTTTACTGGAGGAAGGGCAGATTTTCGCCCATAAATACTGGAGGTGAGACATTTATCATGTAAAATTTTACTAGATTCCAGTGAGTCTTTCTTTTACATTTTCCGATTCTTGTCATACTTTCTATTAGTACTTACAAGGTAACTGGGAACATTTATGGAAATTAGAGAAAATCTAGGCAATATTAGTAAAATTTATGAAGTTTTGTTAACTCTTACCATTTTTACTTTTAAAGAAATCATTTCATATGGACACAAACTGAATCTTAGTTCTTATAAATGACATTGTTCTTATAAATTACATTGTCAATCCTAGAACCAAGTAACTTTTTTTTATTTCAGAATATTATGGGGGGAGAAACATTTTGGTGACATATAATGCCCTAGCCTTGCTCAAGCCAGGGCTACAAGTGTGCCCTTCCCCCACATGGTATGCTCCACATCCATTTGTTGTGAGTTTACCTACCCCCAGGACCCCCCTCCCACCTGACGAGCACTCAGTGAATATTACTACCATGTGAGCACCTTAATATTGATCAGTTAATACCAATTTGGTGAGTACAGGTGGTGCTTGTTTTTCCATTCTTGTGATACCTGACTTCGAAGGATGGGCTCAAGCTCTACCCAGGATAATGTAAGAGGTGGGAGTTCGCCATTGTTTTTTGTAGTTGAGTAGTATTCCATGGTATAAGTAGACCACATTTTATTAAACCACTCATGTATTGATGGGCACCAAGTAACTTTTAAACTTAATGTCAAACAAAACTCTAAGGTTTTGGAATATGCAGGCCAGGAGTTGTGGCTAACGCCTATAAATCCTAGCACTTTGGGAGGCCAAGGTGGGAGGATTGCTTGAGGCCAGGATTTCAAGACCAGCCTGGACAATAGCAAGATCCTGTCTCTACCAAAAAAAAAAAAAAAAAAAAAAAGTAGACTGTGCAATAGAAAATGACATTTTCTAGTCCTTGGGTCTTAGAAAACCAAGTTCATGCATCTGAAACTATATCAAAAGATATTCTGAATAACTATCTGCATATTGTGCCAATGTTAATAATCTTAAATAGACTCTTCACAGATTCTCTGTATAGAATTTTAATTTAAATCCTCTAATACCCCGATTTAGCGTTGGCTTCAAGCCTAATGCAATATTGGTGCCACATATTATTCCTTAGAGGCTGATATTCTTTTGCTCCCCTGCTTTCCATCCCAAATTATTCCCTGTCCCCTTTCCTTTTTCCAAAGGCTATTCCCACCAGACCTTCTCTTCTGTAATCATATAACAGTCATTTAAAATATACTTATGAAAATATTTAGGATGCTTGTTCATCTGCCATAATAATTTGTATCAGTGGAATTTTTTGCCAGGTCTGATTTTATACTGCTCAATTCAGAACTTTTTCCATTGCTGTATTTCTAATAGATAGCTCCAACACGCACATAAACATTTGCACGGGTACATGCATGTCTGTGCATATACACACGCTTTGAATTTGTTTCCACTTGTTGGTTGAGGATGCCTATCTTTCATACGTAACACCGGCTGAAGATTTGGTGCTTCATTTGAACTCATAGGGGAAAGAATCCTTCATGTAGGCTTCAAATAAAGAGGGATATCCTTTTTCATACTCCTGAATGACCTACTTTAAGAAGTGATGCTTTGGTAAGATTCTGAGAATTACTGTCTTCTCATTTGGTTAAAACAAAATGTGTTTCTCTTTTCTTTTCATGTCACAGTTTTCACTGACATGAGAATTGTTTGTTAGAAGAGAGTTTATTAGGTAGGCCTTCAGACAAGTTCTTGCATTAGGGAATAAAACTCAAGAAAGAGGTGATGGAATAGCATTATATTTTAAAATATAAGATGGAAGTTCAACAGAAATATGACTGTCCCCTCCATATGGAAAGTTTTATATCCTTAGAAGAAGTTTGTACATATTTAGTTAAAGTAATAAGAAGCAGGAAGTATGGAGTTGAATACTTTATTTCTACAAAGCATATAACTTTCCTGTCATAAAAGATTGCAGCGCAATACATGAAGGGCTTTAAGATCTACAGCTGTTGTGAAAATTATTAATCCATGTTAGAATATCAAGTTTAACAACTTGGGAGTTTACCAATATGTTCAGTATGTGTCAGATATATCACAGTTTTTAATTCTGCAAGAATTTTAGATGGAGAATTACTAGTGATAGAGAACATTTTTGGTATAATAAATATTTTATAATTCAATATAATAAATATTTTATAATCAGAATAATAAATATTTAGGGAAATGATTGCATAATAGTGAGCAAGGCAACATCATGCCATATTTTTCAAAATTCCTGTTGTTTCTTTTGAGGACAACTTCTATTTAATCAGGAAGAAAAGAATAAGGTAGTTGTTTCAGTAACAGTATTTTTCACCTTCAGACATTTGGGTCACAAGAAAATGGCACAAAAAGATTTGTTATATGGCAGAAAAAAATAAGGTATCCTTTTTATTCCCTGGTAAAATATTAATGCAACTTAGTAAATATAACAAGTTAATTAATACTGATTATAGAACCACCAGACAATAGATTGTTTCTAAATTGACTCATTATGAGAGATAATAGTATGTCCAGAGTCCAAAAACTTAATTGAGGAATACTTATAAATTTATTTCTTTCTAGATAAATTATTTCCCACATAGACAAGTGGTTAGGGAAAAAAAAAAAACAATTCTAACTTGTTCCTGTTTTCAGTCTTCCAGATTTTTTCTTGTTTCATTAGTATCATGATCTAGTTTTGCTGTAGGCTTTGGTTGAGTTGGGGAGTGTTTAGGGTGGTCATCTAAGATGTCCAGCATTCAGTGATGCTTGAGGCCTTCAGCATGAAGAAGGATTGTAAAAATAGTTCCCAGCAAGCTCATTTATGTGGTGTGAATGGCTCACTGGGTGAAATACAGCTGATGCAAAAAGTACATGGGCGATTCAGGTCAATGAATTGTATTTCGTAGCCCACCGGATTTTTCACCATTTCAAAAAATGCTTTCCCACTGTTCCTTTAACTAGGCTCCTGGATTGTTAAGTATTGTGCTGCAGTTCTCTTTTGTTTTCTTTTATGCTCTGGAGTTGGAGCTGTGAAAGGCAGATTCATTTATTGTTTAGTTGAATCAAAATGACTGCAATTCCACAAACAAATTGGACTTCAGTTAGGTGTACTTTGTCATAAATAATCTTGGAAGAGATTGGATTCTCTCCTAGCTGATATACTTCTGCTGTACGTTAAAATGAGTATCTAAAAGAGACTGATTTATTGCTGAACTGACAGATCACTGAGCAACATACACCTGTCCTTGTTCTGTTCTGTTGTTGCTGTCTCTATTTTCCTGAAATACATTCAGCCAGAGTTTATGGTAAGGAAAACAAACATTCTGTTTTCTGAATTATTGTTTTCATTTTAGCCTCCATTTAAAAAAAAATTAACTCTATGATGCA
The DNA here is from genome assembly GCA_963575035.1 of Avahi laniger. NCBI lineage: Eukaryota > Metazoa > Chordata > Mammalia > Primates > Indriidae > Avahi > Avahi laniger. The sequence continues at coordinate 3,025 of CAUYSK010006998.1, read as the reverse complement.
AAACTCAGTGAATAATTCTTCATGATCTGGAAAGAAAATCTGTTTTATAGATTGGTTAAAGGCATGGTTGAGTCAGATGAATCATTTTTTCGCACATAATGTTAGGACATTTTAAAAATTAACAACATGTTTTCGCTAGAGGCTGCAAATACTTTAGCAGTACCTGCAAGTACTTCTTTTCATTGACTGTAAAAATGTTTTCTTTCCATTTAAGTGTATTTGCTTCATTTTGTTTCAAGTTATTCAGTTCTATAAATCATCTGGAGACAGAAAATCTAGTGTTTTCCTCCTCAGTGGAATATGTGTGTGTGTGTGTGTGTGTGTGTGTGTGTGTTTGTGTGTATAAATAAAATGTACTTTATGCTTACATATAAAAATAAAAATTAAAGGACAAGATACATGTACATTTGGCTGGACCCTTGGTGCATAACTACACATGTCATAACAAATAGCACATTGCTTCCTTGATTCAAACAATTCTGTGTGATCAATTTTACTCTGTCAGTAAGAATCATTTCAGGTATAGGTTTGTCCTTGCCTAATAGGCTAGATTGGCATTGGCATTATTCTTTCCTTTCTCCTCTCCCCTCCTCTCTTTTCTCTTTTCTTTTCTTTCCTTTTGATACTCTAATGTTCAGGCATTATTTTTTAAGCATTTTTTGTGAGATAATTTATATGTACTATTTAACTTTAATTTGAGATAAATGTTATCTCCATTTTTACCTCTGAGAAACCCAACACTTAAAACTGTTAAATGACTCACCCCCAAATCACACAGCTAGTAAATTGTAGATCCAAAGATTTCATCTGTGTCTATCTAGTTTCAAGGCTTATGTATTTTCATCTTTGCCTGTTACTTGTTGCCTTGTGAAGGAATAAAATTTTTACAAAGCAAGTCATATTTTAAATTTATACATAATAGAAACCAGTGGTGAATGTATTTTTAAAGTGACCATTTTTTTGGTAAGATCTATTTTTAACATTGAATTGTTATATGTTATATATTCCTCAAATGAGTCACACCCACAGTGAGTTGGAGTGAATTTAAAGATGTTTGATATATATCCAATCATGTTTATAATATTCAAAAGCATATTCAATTAATAGTTTTTGGAATATAAGATGCAAATGTAAATTAAGTATTTGCACAGTTCAAACATAATTGAATTGTTACAATTCAAACAATGACTTAAGTTATTGTTACCTTAAAGTGTTTTAAAGAAGGTATGGTCATGACACTGTAGGATTTACCTCTGTTCAGAGTGTTCATTTAGTATTACTGTACCGCATGTATTCTTAGGTGCTCCATAGTTTGAATAATTGAAAACATTTGGTGTTTATAGCGCCTCAGTCTTTCTAAGTCATGTGGCTTAATGAGGTCTGATGTCTAAGGTGATGTTGAGAAACATCACAGTAAGTGTGACTTAAGTGGGAGTGTTGAAATGAGAATGAAAATGTTTAATTTTTCTGACATCAGACTAGTATGCCTCAGGGAGAAATTTAGCAAAGGTAATTGGACAGACTACCGGTATAAATTAGCTCAATAGCCTAGACCTACGAACACTAGCCTTTATAACATACTCGACAGCAACCAAAATCTGTTAAAAGAAAATGGCACTGTCCCCGACATGAAATAATGGGATTGTCATAGATACAACACACGGTACAGTTTTTCCTTTTAATTACTGTACGAGAACAAAACCAGTTTTTGCAGCTGGTCCTTCTTCATTTTATTTGCCTTGACTAAATCTCACACCTGAGGGGTTTGAAACATGACAGACAACAGGTGTGAATATGTACCTAATAATTGACTGCAGTTTCTGCCCTTCCTTTAAAAATTGGCTATGTTGTAAACATCTGTAACACCAATAAAGACAGCCTTTTTTTCTTATGTATAAAATGCTTTCCAAACCATAGTTAGATTATATGTCTGAATCAAATCACAAACTTAAATAAGTCAAATTATTAAATTACTCCTGCTATAAGAATACATTTTAAAGGAATGATGAGTTTCAGTCAGTTTGAGTGCAGCTGGCAAGCAGCCACTCATCAGAGTCTAGTGTGACATTGATTTTTGACTAGAAGAAATGGAAATGTAGCAGCGACTGTGAATCCTTAAAGAAACATCCTATATTATTGATGCACTTTGTTTCCTTAAAAGCCACTACCAAAACTTTATTGAAATTGAATTTTGATTGTGCTAATCTATTGTCCATGTCAAAACATCCATTATTGCCAAAATTAGATGATAAGGCCAAATTATTGCCTTAGCATGTACTTTTACCACTTTTCCTTAAGGACAAAAGGTGTTTTATTTTAGGCAAGACTTTTTCTTTTTAAAGCAGGAATTACAAAATACCACTTAATTACACTTAGCAAGAACACTTAGGCTTACTCTTTGTGCAGATTAAATAGACTATTGAAATAAAATCAATTGATTTGGCTCATTTTTCCCCCTACATTTTCTCCAGTGAGTACTGCTCTCATCAATTTGCTAAATTTATGGTACTTGGCAGTAAAACATTAGCAGTTTAGAATGTTAGAGAAGATTAAGTTTTCAGGATTTCACAAAGGATCATCAGAGGTAAAGAGATTACAAAAGAGTTGGTTTTATCAGGTTGATATTCTGCATCATGCATTTGTCTGTTTTCTATCATAATCAACTGATCTAAATTAAGAACCTTTGTTTTAAGAGTGTTATTTTTGCTTTCCAGATTTTGGTAAATATGATAGATTCAACCAAGTAAGGTATTTATAATTCTTGCATATTTTATCTTTGTCTTTTTTTTAACAATTTTATTTTTCAGATTTATCTTTGTCTTATTAAGTGTGAGTACCTTAGATTCAAATTTTATTGAAAGTTCTTGAAAATTAACAGTAGAACATTAAGAAACAATGGTGATATAGTACCTCTTGTATTCTCCTGGATAGAGCTGGAACGCATTTTACTAAGTGAGGTATCCCAAGAATGGAAAGATAAGCACCACATGTACTCACCATCAAATTGGTATTAACTGATCAACAC
>CAUYSK010006994.1:0-30825 GCA_963575035.1 Avahi laniger | reverse complement strand
ATTCGATTTGTTATATTAAAAGCATATTTTTGGGTTATTTACTTTTGTCTTTGCATCACATATTTATATTATCATGTATACTTCTCAAAGTTTATCCTCTGCTAATGTTTATATATATGAGTCAGAGTGAATAAAACAATGCGTGGCCTTTCTGCATTAGTAGATCAACCCTCAGAGAATATCATTGTAATTTTTCAGAGGAGTTAGGACAGAGTGCTTGTCTTAGTTCATTTTGTGCTGCTATAACAGAATAGTTGATATTGGGTAATTTATAAAGAACAGAAGTTTATTTTTTACAGTTCTGGATGCTGGGAAGTCCAAGGTCACGGCGTGGGCAGGTTTGGTGTCTGGTAAGCACTTGGTCCCCACTTCCAAGATGGCACCTTGAGCACTATTCCTCACATGGCAGAAGAGGGGAAGACAAAAGAGAGAGAACCCACTTCTAAAAGTTCTTTTTAAAAGGTGTTAAACTCACCCATGAGGGCAGAGCCCTCATGGCCTAATTACCTCTTAAACATTCTACCTCACAATACTGTCACATTGGCAATTAAATTTTAACATGAGTTTTGGAGGGGAAAAACATTCAAACCATAGCAGTGATCTTGGTTTGCCTGGTCTGGTCTTAACACTGAAAGTCACATGTTCCAGGAAGCCTCCCAGTTGGGGCAAACTGGGATGGTTGGTCACGCTCAGAACTTCTTACCCCCAGATAGCTCTACACTGGACTGCTGCAGAATCTTGAATGAATCCATTAGACTGAGCGTTGTGTTTTCAGGAGTCCTATGTTAAAATGCATCAAGATAACACATTCATATCCGTTTTCATCATTCATTTTTCAGTGGGAGTATGTTTTTCAGCCATGTAGCTTCCACTTCAGGCAACAGAGAGCAGAGTGAGGACTGAAGAGTAATTATTGACAGTGGGGAGAAAAGGAAAAAACAACCATTTGTTAAGCACCTACTATGTCTGAAGAGTCTGATAGGTTTTTAATAGAAACAGTTTAAAAATAAACTGAGTATCTGGAGAAGGTATGAGATTGGGTTAGAGAGAGGGGAGACGAGGAGCAATTCTCTAAAAGAAGAAGAGTCTTTATTTACTTGAGTGGAGAAGATAGACTTGAGGTCGAACCCCAGATTTACTCTTGCTCCTAGCTCTGCATCTCTTTAATAATGAAATTGTGACCAAAAATCTTGATCCCTAACATTGAGTTTCCTCACTGCTAAAACTGAAATATTATACTATTTTATGGGGTGCAGTGTTTTGTGAAAATTAAATAATGTGTGAAAAATGCTCAGGATAGTGCCCACTACTTAAAAAGCACTATATAAACTTGAAGTTGCAACTCCTACTGTTGCTGTTATTACATTCATTCAGGACTCCCTGCTCAGAAAGCCATGCCCTCTTATTCATCCCTTCTTTTAAGGACCTGTCATTGCTTTGTCTCTTTGACATATAAGCTGTTTGATGTCCTTGCTGGCAGTCACCGGGTTTCTTGTTGCATGTGTATATGGATACACAATAGAAAAAAAAACAACAAAAAGCAATTTGGCTTTGTTCATAAAATCATAATGACCAAAAAAAATATAAATCAACAACAACAACCAAAAACAAACAAGCAAAAAACCCAAAAAAGGAATGTTGTTTTTCTTCTACACTTCACTCTGAGTTACATTCTATTAGGGTTCTCCCATACATCAATTCAATGCTTCCAATTTTTATGTGACTTAAGTTACATGTAAGGGGCTATATAAATGCAAAATAATAAAAAAGGAGAACAATTTTAGGACTTCCAGATCTACGCTATCAAAGGGACTGCACAAAATTTTTCATTTTCCTCCATATAACTCTGCCTGGACATTATTTATGGTAGTAGCAAAATAGTAGACAAGGAATGAGAATTCATCCAGCTAAGGCATCTCAGTTATTCATAGGTGAACTGAAGGCCTAAACTATCATCAAATTTCACTAGCAACATTCCAGTGATATAGTCATATAAAACCGAAATTGTAAAGAAATGTAACTTTACATGTACTCACGGATTTAAGGGGAAGAAAAGAATACCATTTCCCTTATCGGTGTCAATTTAAAGTATACTTTCCTATTTTTTAATATAGGTGCCTACTAAAGGTAGGCTCAATAGTTTTGGTGATAGGATAACTTTTTTTATCTACTTTTATTCCCCAAATAAGTATTATATGTAAATACTTTCAATTGGTTTTTAAAGCCTTCACATAAATATAAAGAACAAGAAATCACGGACTATCAAATTTGTGAGGTCTAGCAAAGAGCAGTTGGTATAATCCACTCATGTTACAGGTGAGAATTTTGCTTTGAGGTTGTACCCTCATTAGATGAGTCACATCTTTTAACTGCAATTCTTTTTCCATTACATTACACTGTTCGTTTTTTTTAAGAAAAATTTCAGCAAATGATATTGAAATAGGGTTTTAAGGAAAAAATGGGGAAATAGAGGAGTGTCTTCTGGGATACCGGAAAGATCCAATAGTTTTAATCATTTTAAAATGCTGATAAAATGAAGATATAATCAATATTGTTAGAAAGAATGTAAGGAAAGTTGGACAAAGTGAACTTTTGGAATAGAATACACAGTGCTCAACAATGGCTTTTTATTAAATCCTAGTGAGAATTCTAAGGAAATTATCTATCCATATATATAACTTTGGCAAACTGTAATTTTATATATTTATAGGGTAAATGTGATGTTTTGATATATGTTTATATTGTGGAATGAGTATATCAGGCTAATTATCCATCACCTCACATACTTATCATTTTTTGGTGGTAAAAACATTTAAAATGTACTCTTTAGCAATTCCAAAATATACAATGCATTATTATTTATTATGGTCACCATTCTGTCCAATAGGTCAGTAAACCTTATTCCTCCTGTCTAGCTGAAAGTTTGCACCCTCTGATCAATGTCTTTCCTTTCCCCAACTATGCCCCTCCCCCAGCCTCTGGTAACCACTGTTATGAGTACACTCTCTGCTTCTACGGGATCAACCTTTTTATCTGCCACGTGTAAGTGAGATTGTGCAGCATTTGTCTTTCTGTGCCTGGCTTAAGGAAATGATATATTACTAATTATTTACCTGTTAATCTCTGAGAATATATACTGTACTTTTGGTTTTTCTCTAGAAAGTAAAGGAGTAAAAAGCATGGTTAACTAATTCCCCTTTATTTCTGATTTCCAACTCCATTAGTTCAGAGTTTCTTAAAGTGAAGTCTCTAGACCACCACCATAAGAATTAACGCAGTGCTTGTAAAAATGCAGTTTCTGGGCCGTCCTTCAAACTTACTGAGTTACAGTCTCTGAGGGATGGGGCCTAAGAATCAGCCCTGTGACAACCTCCTCAGATGACTCTGAAGTACAATAATGTTTAAGGACCATATTTAAGTTTTACTCTTCAATGTTGACTAACGATTTGATACCAGAGGTAAAGTAAAAGATGAGCTCATACATTACTTAGGTTTTGGAACCATTTGAAAAGGTGGCTGTACTGTGTCCTTTGCAGTGACTTTTGGTTCCATAGTTACGTGAAATAAATGTTTCATTGTATGTAGCAGAATCTGACAAGCCTACCAAAGAAATTTCTTAGAACATAAAAGGGTGAGTCTGTAAAGTGTTGAGGCAGGTCTTTTGCATAAACCTGTGGGATTTGAGTAAGGGACAGTGTGTCTGTTAGAATTCTGTAGAATAAATTGGCTTACTTCAGAGATGGAAAAAGGCCATTCAGCAAAAGCTGACAATTTTTTTTCTGTAAAAGTCAAGATAGTAGATATTTTAGGCTTTGTGGGCTATACAGTCTCTGTTGCAACTATTCAACTGTTGTAGTGTGAACACAGTCATAGACAATAAATAAATGAATGAGCATGGCTATATTACAATAAAATTTCATTTACAAAAATTTTATTTACAGTCTGTATTAGGCTTGTGGACCATTATTTGCTAATCCTCTAACAGAACATTTAGCATGTGATTCAATCAATATTTAAAGTAAAAAACAATAGCACAAATATTGAATAAATTTATCTGTATTTATATGAGAACATTGATAAAGTAGATACAAAAATATAGATACAGGGTTTCATTTGCTTTCTGTTCTATTTTTCTTTGCTTTCTGTCCCCATTTGTGATAGATGGGCCCTTTCATGACTAATCAGTGTGGTGGATTGTAAATGTAGCCACAAAATTGACCTCTCATCGGAAGGTTAAGTCTATTACCACAGCCCTTTAAGCTGGCCCTGTGATGTTCTCTGTCTCACAGAATGCAGCAGGAGCAATGTGATATGAGCTCTAACTCTGTAAGAGGCCTTGCAGCTTCCGCTGTCATGCTGGGAATCCTGACGGAGAATGAAAATCCATGCAGAGAGAGATGCCAGCCGCCTCAGCCATCCCAGCTGTCTCAGGTGACGCTCACACATGTGAGTGAACCCACCTGAGAACAGGTAAACCAAGTGCAAATTATGAAGTCACAGAGTAGTGATTTAAATAAGATGGTTATTGTTTCAAGCCACAATGTCTTAGTATGTTTTATTATGCAGCAACAGATAACTGATATAAATAGGTAGCAAGGTCATGAACTGAGAATGAAAAGGGGGAAGATGTTTTGAAGTTTGAATAGAAGGTATGAAATGGAGAAGGTATGAGGAGGTACCTCTATCTATGCATGTCTGAGAACGAACTTGGGAAATATAGGAGGGTGCTGGAGACTACTAAGAACACACTTAAGGTGAATAAATGTATAAATAGTTAATGTACCTAAAGAAAGGCCAGTCAGAAGGCCTGTGTGGTTTTTTCCCCAGTCATGTGTCAGCTGTGCAGATGCAGGCAAGGAGTCAGAAGAGAATTGGATTTAGCCATGGGTGATGGAGTTTCAGCAGGTGAACATGGTAAGAGTAGAGCAAGGAACGTGAAGAATGGGTTTATTGCAATTAATGGGCGTGATTGTAATAACAAACTGGGTGCAGAGCAAACTGAGGGTGTGGTGACTGTGAGAGACCTTGAAAGGACCAATGGATTGCCAGTCTCGGGGAGTCGAGGAACTGTTGGAACAGAGTACTAGATGGAATGAGCTAGAAAGATAGGAGCTGGTTGCCAGAGAGTGCAGTGCTTCAAATTAAAATCACAGATGGGATGATGGTTTTGTGATGTGTCAGTCTGGCCTAGCTGAGCTGTTTTCCCAGAATTCCGTGCCTGTGTGTTTCTGTTTAGGGAGGATGGTTGGGCGGCAGCAGCCATTTTGTTTTCACTCTCCAAAGTCGGGAGAAGCGGTGCTTCTGCAGCTCATGTACACTGTTGCTAGTCCGCTGGCTCGTCTCATTGCTGTGGGGCAGCATCTGGGCCCGCCACCACCGCTAGATCTTCCTTCAGCTTCTCCAAGCCCACGGCCCCTGTTTTGCCTCCTGATGAAGGGTGTTTGCTCCTTCTGTGTGGCACCCACGTCATCAAGGTTGGAGGCAGGGAGAGACTGGCCCGAGTCTCAGTCCATCCTTGTGGGTTCCAACTGGTTCTTTTCTCTACTTGTATCCAGCTCCCTCTTCAAGTGCCTGCCTGTGGACTTGAAGCTGCAGCACCTGACATGAGACAATGGCCGTAGGGAGTCAGTGACCAGCTTCCTCAAGTCTGTATGTTATGCCCATGTTCGATCTCTCTTTTGTGATCTGTTTCTCTGACTGAACCCTAATATAGAAGGGGTTCAGTCTCAGTCATTGGTATTGATAACAAGGTCTAGGGTATGAACATGTGAGTAGACGGGAGAGAGTAAACAGGCTCGTTGGAAGAGAGGCAGTCAAGCAAGTGAAATAACGTATTGCAAGCGTCGTCTTTGTGCACGTTGAATTCACCAAGAATTATGATCAAAATGGTGTTGGAGAGAATGACATTGAACTCGGAAGCTAAAATCCTCAAAAACTGAGGCCTCGCCGAGAGGCTGTGAGGAGGTGGAGTAGGCGGTACTGCTGAGGGCATAAGCTCTCACGGAAGGTTGCAGGGGTGCGGGCGGGGCCGCAGCATGGCAGTGGACACAAATGACCGTGAGGGGAACCTCCCAGGCCTGCGACACAGGCATATGGGAGAGTGAACTTGACGTCCTGCAGCTCCTTGTGTGAAGTCCTCTTGCTCTCTCAGCAGGCCCGGCACTTTTCTGACCAGATTATACTGCGACTTGACTGTAATTGTTGACCTGGTGATCAGGTGGGGATCAACTCCAAGAGTGAGATGAATCCAGTTAAAAAGAAGTATGGGATGGTTATCGGTTATGGCCGTAAGCCCAGCTGCAGCCGCTGACAGGTGGATGTAGGCCTCTTGCTTCCAGGTCGGGGGAGGCGGGGCAGACTCCACAGGGCTGTCCAGCCTCTGAGCTCCCTGTACGGTTGCTGAGGACCCTGCTGCAACTGCATCTTAGTTCTCCCTCTGAACGCGCTGTTTTTCCTAGTCGCTTACAGAAGCTAACCCTGGGGACAGTCCCAGGAAACCTGCATGCACGTCTCAGTCTTAAAGTTTGCTTCCTAGGGAAACTGGCCAGTCATCCCGTCTTTGCTTCTGGGATTCCACATTCTCTTGGATCTTGCCCTGCCTCACCATCTCCTTTTCCTGAGTCATTTTCTGGGTTTTCCTTATCTCCCAGGCTTGTAAACATTGACTCTTTTCTTTTTTTCTATTATACATTCATTTAGAGGTGATATCATCCTGACTCACGGTTTTAAATACCACATATAAAAAATGGACTGAAAAAACTTGGATCGCTATGTCAAGGCTAGGAGCCCACTTTTGAGATTAATCATCATGAATTTAAAATGAGACCAGTTGGCAAGGTTACATAACTTCTTTTCCCTAGTCATAGTCAGTTGTCTGATCATAAACCGGCATTTATTTGTTCATTTGATAAATACATATTCACTTTCTTCTTTGTGTTAGGCATTTTTTTAAGAGGAAACCACAGAGAACAAAATAGACCAAAACCCTTGTCCTTCTTGGGTTTATATTCTGGCAGAAATAATCCATTCCTCAAAGGTCCTTGTCGGCCAGTGGGTAACACACAAATTCCTTGAGCTTTAGTTTGTTAAACTGTTGATTGGAGAGAATAACATCCGTCTTGCAGGTATGCTTTGAAGTTTAAAAAAGAAAATGTATAAAATGCTTAGGATCTTGTCCTACACATAGTAGAAATTCAACAAATGGTAGTCCATTTTTAAATAGAAATACCTTAGCATATGTATTTTTTGTTACTGCCTTAGATTTAGTTGCTTCTTAAAACTCTGGGATTTCAAACATCCTTGAATCCATGATATTTATCTCACAACATTAATAAAAGAGCTGAGTTCATTCTACCAATGAATATTTAATGAGTCTCTACTTTGGGCACACAGTAATAACAGACAATGTAATTTCTTATTCTTCTCTTGCTGCAGGTAGAATGACTAGTAGATATGCTTTGTACCCCAGAGCATGTTAAAAGAACACAATTCTCAACATTTGACGATCCTTTTCCCTGTCATTGCCCCTGAATAGCCAGTTATGAAGTTGTGTTCAGCTGGCTCCAATGTTCCTCTCTCACAGAACCTAGATTCTGAAAAATGAGTTTATTACTTTTCCTCTTTTGAATTTTCTATAATATACTGATAGTCTCCCTGTCGTTTTAATTTCTGGTGCTGTCGTACACAGCAACCAGCAGTTCCTAGCTCCCTGCTTTTAGGTTATTCTCCTTCTTTCATCTTTGCGTCTCCGCCGCCTCCTGGTGACGAATTCTCACACGTTCTTCTCAGTCCCTGAGCACGGTCCCTCCCTTGGTTCCTTGGTTCTTGTCCTGTGCTTGCTTCCCTTCCGTGCCTGATGAGCACAGCATTTCTCCCTCTCTAAACCACCATTTTTTAAAAAATCTTCTCTGCCGGAATTGTTTCCAAGGCTGTTTCCCAGCCAGCTTCCCGCCTTCTCTTTCGGAGCGTCCAGCTCATTCTTGGTTCTCTTCTCCCTGCCCTTCCCTTTTCTTTCCTCCTTCCGTCCTCCTTTGTTTCCTCTCTGATTCTCTTTTAATTACTGCTTCTAATTAGGGCAACTGCGTTTCACAGGGAGAGAGAAGTATAATGAGACGAGGACAAGACGGAGCTGTGGGTCTTCATGCTTCAAAGCTTCCTTCTTTTATCTTTGTCCTTTGGATCTGAAGATCCTGTTTCCACTTATTTCCCATGGGAGCGAATATCCAACTTCTACTCTCTTTGCTGTGTGGAAAAAATCTTAGCTAAGGTCCCAGAGGTTTCCTTATTGCTGGAAGCAATGGCCAGATCTTCCTCCTGAAGATCTTGCTACATTTTCAATGATTCTTCTAGAATATTCTTAATCTATATACTGTACCCCTTTTTACTTTTTCATTCTGTCCTGACTCAAACATTAATCTGAATAGTGACAACATCCTTGAGCAATAGGTCAGGATTTCCATATTTATTTACTTTCCAGTTTGAAAACAGTATGAATTCCTTTCGGTTTGGACCTAATTGCTTCAATGTGCTAGTCTTTAGGCTTTGTATTAATTAGCGAGACTGCATAAAGCATGTGGCTGAAGTCTCTGAGACATTTTGCTGCTTTTTGTGATGTTGTTTTATGTTGAGTTTGTAATTTATCTGATAGCAAAATATACGGCAATGCCAGCGTTTGGGATAGAACGGGGGTTGGAATAGAAGCAAAGAAGGAGCCAAACTTATTCTTTTCTTTCCCTATTGACTTCTTTTTCTCTCCTGATATCTGATTCTCTTTTCTCCCAGGAGACAACGGAAGAGAAGATAAGGAAAAGGAAGAAAGAGAGGGGAAGTAGAAACATGGATGGAAGTTTTTCAACTGCTCAAATGAAGGGAGGACGTGGAAAGATTGTCAACAGCTACTCCAAATTTTCCTTTCTACTGTGCTACCTCAGCCCCTTAACGCTGCAGAGCTCCAGCCGCATCCCTACAACCATGGAAATATTGTTTTTCATGAAACCGGTCCTTGGTGCCAGAAAGGTTGGGGACCGCTGCAAGGTTTTAGTGCTGGCCTTTTGTCTTCTAAGGGCTTGTTGGGCCAGAAACTTGCTGCTTTCATGGAACAAACATGAATGGATCTCTATTCTTCAAGTGAGATTAGAGACTAAAATTTAGAGCTTCATTTACTAGCTATGTAGATGAAAAATAGACTTTTTTTTTTATTGTATGATTCCATTTATATGAAACATCCAGAATAGATAAATCCATAGAGACAGAAAGCAGGCTAATAATGGCCATAGGTTGGGATTATGGGAGAAGGGGGAGCAACTACTCGATGGGTATGGAATTTCTAGTCAGAATGATGGAAAAAGTTCTGGAAAGAGTATTGATAGTTACACAACACTGTGAGTGCAGTTCACGCCACTGCCTGCTACACTTAAAATGGGTAAAATGGTAAAGTTTATGCTATATATGTTTCACCACAATTAAAATACAATTTATTTATTTATTTTATTTCAGGACATGAGGGTGCAAACATTTTGGTTACATTTTATGTCTTTGCCTCACCCGACCGAGGATTAAAATGGACTTTAACATGTGATTGTCTATCATTTAGTTAGGTGATTGGCAACAGCTGCAGTAGCTCCAAGGTGATTGTATACTTTCTTATAAAAGTCATGTGAGACCTACGTCCCAGGGTACCTAAAAGGTAGGTTTACAATACAGAAGAGGGAAGGGCTGTGTGTAAACTCATTTTTTTTGCGTGAGCAATGTGTAAATTTGAGAGATGACAAGAGATCGTTGATTCTTAGTAAGTAAATTTCAGCTGCAGAATTTAAATGCTCTAACTATAGTGTTTAGTAACAGAATAAGCTAATATTTAACAAAGCAGTGCAGCAGGTAGGATCTTAAAAAGTCTTTAGGTTTAGTTTGGGATGGGGTCAGCACACTTTTCCTGTAAAGGGCCAGACAGAAAACATTTTTGGCTTTGTAGGACATGTGGTCTATATGACTTTTTGAATAAATGACTTGATTCGTTTTTCTCTTACCTATCAGAATGCTTCTCTGTAACAGGCTGCATTACTTTAATAAGGGCCACATCGGGAGTAGATTGTGTTCTTAAATGTTCATTTTTAGATGGAATGATATTGAATAGTGAGATCAATTATGGTTTTCTATGGTGTTCGGCTGTTCACTGGGGGTATTTGCTGATGTTTTAGAAGTAGACTTCCGTGTTTAACTTGTTTGTACTCACGTTTTGGAAATAAGAATGTGATTCACAGGTTATGACCCTTAGAATTCTAATCAAACTCATTTAAATACCATACCTAGAGACATGGGTTGGAGATTGTAATATAATCAAGGGAAAATAAGATTTCTAATAATCCAATTGCATTTGTCAACTGTTCAGCTTACTGGTGCAGAACAATGCACAGGACTATAATAAGTGGCACTGTTTGATAAGGGGAAGAAGAAAACAGAAGCTAAAAGTAAAAATGTTTCCTAGGACAGATGAGAAGGTGTTTTTAAAGATTATATCTATCTATATGCCTACCTATCTATATAAGTTGCAACTTCATGTAATTTATTGGAAAGAAAGTTAAAATGTGTAATAAAGTTTAATATCACGGTACTGCCATTTTTCATGTGCTGTTTTGGTGATAATCTTGTTTTACTGAACACAGCCCCCGATTCTCGTGCTTTGGCTATTCGAGATTTCTTTTGATGGATATAAATAAAGGGGTAGTCCGAGTTGGCCTCAGTGGGAGGAATGAAGTCTTTACAGTCTCAACTCTCCTTTTGGTTTCTTCCTTCTTCAACTGGTTTCAGGGAGTTTGTTTTCTTCCCATGGTCCATGGCCTTGGGCTGAAGGATTAAGTCTCTTCTGCAAAGTTTCAAACTGGCATAGGAGCAAATTCTAGGCAGGGTGTCCTCTCCCAAGCTCTAATCCACGTGGCCCCTGGAACCCACGTTGCGTATCGGCATTCCAGGCAGCAATGCTGTCTTCTGTGTAGACGGCATGAAGAGTCCAACCTGTATGAGGAATACAGATTCATTGGCCTTTTGGTTGTGATATGGTTTTCTGATTTTTTGAGGGGGGGAAAAAAGAATTTGTGATTTGATCATTCTACACAGCCTCAATTTTCACATGTGAATTAGAATAGTGAGACACAGACTCATTGATCTAAACTGGATTTCCTGAAGAGAGAGAGAGTTAGATCTCAACTGAGAAAATGGTAACGAGTCTTATAAAAGTATAAGGAAGCATCTGCAAACATAGGAGTACAAATAATTTGCCAAATAACTGTCCTGTGGTGCTAGGTATATATTGTAAAGGTATTAGACCAAAAATGAAAATAAAATGTTTTATGATTGTGCTGTCTTAATGGAAACCACTTATAAAAAATAAGTACAATTGGCATTTTGCTCCCAATACTATTAAAGTGACATCAAAAACGAGTAAGAGTGCATTAAACTTTTGTCTTGCAAACAGCCTCCAAACTTTCAAGAAACAAATGTGTGAACTAAAGAGAAAGTAATCATTTTATTTTTTGAAGGAAGACCTAAATAATTCCTGGAAATGCAGATGTGACTATACTGACAAAGCTTGCTCCTTTCCTCACGTAGTTTCTCTTATTCGTGGAGCCTGTCAACCAAAAAGAGACCAGACTGCATTGGGTAAGGCAAGGCGTTTATTGGGGTCTTAGGAATTGCAACTTGAGAGACACAGATAAGGCTAGAAGCCAAATTGTGTTCTGAAGATAGGTAGGGGAGTAGCGATTTTTAGGAGGATGCTGAGGGTGATTACATAAGTTGTTTGACAGAATTATCATTGGTGGAGTTGGCTGGCTTAGTGCATGAGAACGTAGTTCACTGGTTTTGCTGTTGAGAAGTTGCAGCACTGGCAAAACGCAGCTGTTTTCTAGGATGTTAAAGACCAAGGCAGATCACTAAATATTTATAAAGTAATAAATAGCTCCAAGATATTGTAGTAGAAGGGGAAAAAGGACAGATCAAGCATAGTGCTTTTCTTGAAATAGGTACAAAACTAAATAACACAAGCTAAGTAATATGATTTACAGCTAGCGACATAGGAGAAGAAATGTCTTTGGGTAGTTGTAATTTATAATTAATAGACAATTGAATTCTACACATAATTTTCTATGAGATTTAATTCTTGTGCATGGGCCACTCAGATTCACAGTTCTGGGTGTGAGAACCTCCCTAAATCCTTGCCTCCGTGGGGTATGAGATGGTGTGTTCCCACTTATGAAGTTATCTAAAATAGTTAAACTCACAGCAGAGGATAGAATGGTGTTTGCTAGGGCCTGGGGGGGGTAAGAAATGAGTTGTTCAATGGGTACAAAGTTTCAGTTATGCAAGAAAAGTTCTAGAGATCTGCTGTACAACATAGTGCCTATGGTTAACAATACTGTATTGTGCATTTAAAATTTAAAAGAATAGATCTCATTTTTGTGTTTTTACCAGAACCGCCCCAAAACAACAAACAACAAAAAACAAAGGGTTGGGTACGTATTTTCACAAGCGGTAAGCATTATTCTCTCGATTGCAGTGGTTTCGGAGGTGTGTGCATATGTCCAGATTCACCAACTGCATACATTAAATATCAGCAATTTTTTGATATATTAACAAAAATGTAGATTTTTTCCAGAAGCTGTGGAGAGGGGAGGAAATCAGAGCGATTGCCAGTGATATTTCTTTTGGGGGTGATGAAAATGGTCTAAAATTGATGGTGGTCATGGTTGTATGACTCTGTAAATATAGTAAAAACCATTGCATTACATACTTTAAATGGGTGAATTGTATGTTCTGTAAATTATATCTCAATCAAACTGTTAAAACAGGCTTTTCTATATTCTGTTGTGTGGCTAAATAAATCTTCCATTCTTTGTCTCGATATCTGTAGAAGACTGATTTCAAATACTTAGGACTTTTCATGTTATTATCCAGGAATTGTAGGGGAAATCAAAGTCAGCTATTTTGCCTGTTTGATGGTAGGACCTGATTTCTCTTTGGAAGATTGTAACCCTGCTTGCTCCTGGCTCCTGTGGTTAGGAGAGCACAGGGCCATGTCCAACTACTGGCCTGGCTAACTCGGTCCTCCCTGGATCTTTACTGAAAGTGTCGGGAAAATGTGCCCTCTTTCTGCTGAGGTTGTAGAAAGAACCGGTAGTCTGTGGCCCTTGAAATTGTCATTAACATCTTTCTCACCTTGCTGGGAAAGCCCACTCGAAAGTATAATCAGCACATAGAAGAGAGGATGGAAAAGGTATCTCCATGGCATATGGAGATGGAGCCCCTGGATCCACCCACTCCTGGGCTTGTTAAACACATAAGTCAGTCGTATGTTCTTTGTTTTTTTTAATAATTGGGTCTTTAGGAATAGGGTTCCTATTACTTGCAATTTATTTCTTCGTTTTAGAACTCTTTAGAAGTTTGAGGTAGAAATTAGGTTCTTATTCTATGAATTTTGTGATGCTTTATTAGGAGATGGTCATGCTCTTAACTCCTAGACCTAAAGTTTGAGTTCAGTCTGAACTTTAGTTAACATTTCTAATACAGTGTTCAGCTTTTTAGAAGTTTATATATGAAGTAGTGAATCTGTTTTGTACTTCCTACTCAGAAATGGCAATTTTGTTCAAACATCACACACTACAATTCAATCCAAGCTGTGTGTTCTACTGGTCGACTAAAATAAAACCGAAGCACATCTAAACTTTAAAGAGTTCATTTGAACATTCAGTGATTCATGAATCGGGTCAACATCAATCTGCAAGCAGCTAGCACTCTGCTGCCAGGGGCAAGAGGGAAATTTGTATACAGTAGTCCCTCTTTATCTGGGAGGGATGCATTCCAAGGCCCCCATTGGATACCTGAAACCTCCAATAGTAACAAACCCTATGTATGTTTTTTAATAAAAAATTTATTTTAAAAATTAGGCACAGTAAGAGATTAACAACTAATAATAAAAAGAACAATTATAACAATACATTGTAATAAAAGTTACCCGAATCGTCTGTTTCTCCATATCTTAATATTTTCTGACCTCAGTTGACTGTGGGTAACAGAAACCATGGAAAGTAAAACCGTGGATAAGGGCTGCTGCTCTAAAGGGGTTGCAGAAGCAAGACAAAGAAAACACTGTAGATAGATTACGGCGAAAGGTTCCTGGTTAGAGGTTGTTTGGTGATTTCTGATTGGTACAGTTTCTAGTTTTGATTTACTGTTTATTTGGACTTCAGTTCACAAAGGAATTGAAAGTACCAGAGCCAACCCAGTCTAATGGCTTCCCAATTAGATTTTTTTTTTAACATGGTGAAGGAGTATGAAGCTTCATTCTAACAAGCTGTGGGTTCTAGTTACACATTTTAAATCATTTCTTTCATCTACCTCATTAGATACAAAGTATTGTAAGATATTTTACGCTCTTAGTGTAGCTATCCTCGTATTCCTATGTAGTATTACACTGGTACTAACACAGGCATACTAATCCTTTCAAGGGATATTTGAGCGATCTAATAAAATCTTGCCTGAAAGGAACATTTTTCAGGAAATATTTTAATGTTAGACATAAGAGTCATGTATCCTAACAAAAGGTATTAGCAATTTAGTATTTTCTTCAGTAATACCAAGGAAGATAGAATGACTAAAATATCTTTGTCTTTTGAACATGTGTCATAGGCTTGATGGCTGAATGTGCTATGTCTGATTGTACCATTGATTTGTCTTTTGAGTTTTCTCAATATGAATGAAAATTCAGACCACAGAAATGTTAGTCAAGCCATCCAGGTAGGTGTAGGATGCTGTGGCAAGTCATCTTGGTAAGGGGGCAGGGGTGGAGGTTTTCAGGGTCAGGCGTTTGCTTTATCTCTAAGTCAAATTACGCTGATCCAGTCTGTGGTGGTCAGTAAGAGGGGAAAGCAGGCTGAGGAAGCAAAGGGTGGAGGACAAGATGGAAACAGCAATGCTTACCCAGCAGTTGAATACGTGACCTGTAACCTTATGAACCCATTTAGCTGTAGAAGCTTGCTTCAAGCACGAAGCTCACATATAAGTCTCTGCATGTAAAAAAGATGGAAGGATTGGGTGATGGTGGGGAGGGGGTCAGGTCTAGGGTTGTCACAAGGTCACCTCTAAGAGCACCTCTAAGAGCAGCTGTCTCTGTTTCAGTCTTCTGATGGGAGGGCTTCTAGAACAGACACTATCCAAGCACTCACTTCTTTTGTCATAGAGGCTGACATGCTTAGTGTCTTCTAAGGGCTTGTTACCTATTTAGATCATTAATTACAAATTAGTGGAGAACGAACCAAGTAGATCAAGACACATTGCTGTATCCTTGAAGTGATCCTCAGAATGTTTTAAATAGGTTTTCTTTCATTTAGGCATGGCTATATTGACTTTTCCAAACAGACAACTTTTAGTGGTAAGTTATTTCATTGTTTACCTGGTAATGCTGATGAAACTGTAGTGACCATCAAATAATAGAATATGTTAATCTTTATTTATATATATTGCATATTTACTTTATACCAGTAAAGTAACTTTCCAAATGTTATAAATAGAAAATCTTTAACTCTTACAATCAAACTAATCAACATATCCATCCCCTCATGTAGTTACATTTTTTGTGATGAGCATACTGAAGATTTCTCTTAGCAAATTTCAAGTATATATTATTATTGACTATAGTCACCATGCTGTAGGTTGGGTCTCCAGAACATATTCATCTTATCACTGCACGTTTGTATCCTTTGACCAATATCTCTTCATTCTCCTCCCACCCTTCTACTCTGTGTGAGTTCAGCTTTTTTTAGATTCCAGGTATAAGTGAGATCATGCAGTATCTGTCTGTGTCTGGCTTATTTCACTTTCCGTAACGTTCTGCAGGTCATCCATGTGTTGCAAACGGCAGTCATCTCTTTTAAAGCTGAATAATATTCCATTGCGTATGTATCACAATTTCTTTATTCGTTGATGGGCACTAGGTTTTTCCATATCTTGGCTATTGGGAATAATGCTGCAACGAATGTGCATTGCCTTTGGGATGGTGGTTTTATTTCCTTTGTGCTCCTATGCACTGCATGATATTCAGTCAATGATGACTTACACATACAGTGATGGTCCCATAAGATTGTAACGCTGTATAGTTACTGTACCTTTTCTGTGTTTAGATACGTTTAGATATACAAATACCATTGTGTTACAATTGCCTACAGTATTCAGTATAGTAAATGCTGTACACCTTTGTAGCCCGGGAGCAATAGGCTAGACCATGTAGCCTAGGTATATAGTAGGCTATACCATCTAGGTTTGTATAAGGATGCTCTATCATGTCCACACACAAAAAATTTCCTAACGCTGCATTTCTCAGAATGTGTTATTGTCATTAAGTGATGTGTGATTGTATACCAGGAAGTAGGGTTGCTGGATGATATGGTAGTTCTATTTTTAATGTTTTGAGGAACCTTCATACTGTTTTCCATAAAGGTTGTACCAGTTTACGTTTCCACTAACAATGCACAAGGGCTTGTCTTTCTCCACATCCTCAATGCTTGCTGTTTGACTTTGGCAATAGCCATCCCGGTAGTAGCCTCATACATGTGAGGTGGAATCTCATGGTTTTGATCTGCATATCCCTGATGATTAGTGATGTTGAGCAACTTGTCAAAAACTTATCATTTGCTTCCATACAAAAGCAATCTACAGATTCAACGCAATTCCTACCAAAATTCCAATGGCATTTTTCACAGAAATAGAGAAAATTCTAAAATTTATAGGGAACCACAAAAGTTCTGGAATAGCTAAAGCAATCTTGAGCAAGAAGAACAAACTGGAGGCATCAGCCTTCCTTACTTCAGATTATATTACAAAACTAGAGTAACCAAAACAAGGTACTGGGATAAAAACAGACATAGACCAATGGGACAGAATAGAAAGCCCAGAAATAAACCCGTGCATATATGGTCAATTAATCTCTGATAAAGCCATCAAGAATACACAATGGTAAAAGGATAATCTCTTCAATAAATGGCATTAAGAAAACAATTTCCACACACAAAAAATAAAATTGGATTTTTTGCCACACATAAAAATCAGCTAAAAATTGATTAAAGACTTAAAGTAATACCTGAAACTATAAATCTTCTCGAAGAAACTGTAGGGGAAATGCTCTATGACATTGGTCTTGGCGAGGATTTCTTTGGATCTAACACTAAAAATTTAGCGTAGGCAATAATCAAACAACTGAGACTCCAACTTAAAAGTTGCTGTACAACAGAGGAAACATTCAAGAATATGAAAAGGACACCTATGGATTAGAAGAAAATACATAGCCCTTAAAGGGTTAATATCCAAAATATATAAGGAACTCATGCAAATCAATAGCAGAATAACAAACCAATCAAAGAATGGGCAAAGACCTACATAGACATCTTTCCCAAGAAAATATTTCTTCCTCTTAACAGGTAAATATCATTATTTTCAGGAAAAGGGCAATTTTTTGAGAGATTTTAAGATGTGAATGTGTGTTTGTGAAAATCACTTAAAATCTAAAGGAGTAACTACTCCCTTTACATGATTATTTGAATTAGTTGCATAGTCTATATGTTATATGCTGAGTTATGTCATACTGGCAAAAATTTTTATCAGATAAGAGCTATGCCTTTGATCACTTCTGATGGAGGAAACAATTGGCAATGCCACTGCAATTGCCAATTGCTCGGCACAAAAATCATGTGGAGACAACCAATGAATTGCAGAATCTCAGTTTCAACAGCTCGGGACCTGCTATGCACATATGAAGGTGAAGAATCTTTATCATCGACCCAGTCTCCATTCTCATAGGAATAGTAGAATCTACTCTCCCCACCACTTTGGTTTAGAGCCTAACAAACGGTAGTTACCAAAATCGCAGGGCTAAAATTCTCTGCTAAATTTGCAATGCTAATTATTGTTAGCTGTGGGATGCAATGCTCAATATTTATTCTTTGTTTACAATTAAGGTGATATTGCTAATTTTTTTATCTTAATCTCTGCCTTATTTAGGATGAAGCATATCTGGAAAGCATTGTAAAATACTGTGTGCCTAATGCATAACCCGCTTTAACCACCTGGCTCCAGCTGACAGCTGCATAATGAGCGTGCGAATCTTGCAGGTATTGTATAAAGTCTCAATGTAGCTATCGGGGTGCTGTCATTTGCCTTGAAAACTAGATTTCTGGACCATTTTAGTCCATGCTGCATGCTGAGTCATTTCTGCCTTCTCCCTGATTGTGGGGAGCACAGTAGGGTGGCCAAATGACCTGTTTTCTAATGGACAGGGCTGCCTCCACACTGCAGGAGAATATTTTTAGTGTGACATTAACGAAAATATGTCATGAGGCCAGTACATGTCCTTACAGGAAAGATTTCCTGGCATGGTCATGCAAATTCAAACACCCCAAGCATGTCCAGAATTAGGAACCACATACTGATTCCAGGGTTGAGCTGTTACAAAGAATTTTGGTAGGAAGGGATATGGGACCGAGCGAATCAGAAGAATGGTTTTGAAATGGAGAAACCAATTTCAGTAGTGTCTCAAGGGGGTCTCCTTCTAAGAAGACCTGACATGCTTTTCTGTTTCAAGCAGCAGGAAACAAGCTATAATTCCTGTAAAGTTTTCCCAGAACTTGTACATACTTTACCCCAAAAAGTAAACACTATGTGCGTGCTTGGGTGTGTATTTGTTGCATGTCAGTGAGTTGGGAGAGATTCATTTCATAAAATATTTGCTGTGTTAATACAACCTAAGTATCTTGAGGAGCTGGGTCTTTTTCTGTATTAGAGATATACTCTAAGGCACATCATGTACTTAGGAGAAATTTCCTTCTGATATAACCATAAAAGCTTAGGGAATTGTGGTGCTTGCCTGACATATTGAGTCTTGGGGGATCTTTTGGGAGCTCTTATTTACTGCTCACAAATCCTGCTGAATTCCAGAGCTGAGATTTAGATTGAGTCATCTCCTCTGACCTCTAAATTTGTCTTCACTTCTAGTTCTATATTACTTTTAAAGTATAGACTGATGGATAGTAGAGTCAGAATTTTTAGAATTGAGAAGGAAATTGGAGATATAAAAATGATAGAGCCGGGCACAGTGGCTCACGCCTGTAATCTCAGTGACTCAGAAGGCTGAGGTGGGAGGATCACTTGAGAACAGGAGTTCAAGGCTGCAGTGAGCTGTGATGGCGCCCCTGCACCCTAGCCTGGGAGACAGAGTGAGACCCTGGCTCTTAATAATAAATAAAAGTTTAGGTAATAAGATGGAGCAGTTTGGAGGAGGGCAAGGCCTTAAAATTAGACATAGCATGGAGGAAATGGGCTCCAGCTCCAGAGAGGTGAAAAGCATTCAGTTGGAGTCCAGGTAGGATTTAAGATGGTAACAGTCTGTATAGGAATAAGGGTCTTAGCAAGAAGGAAGCCTGAGAGCAGGTGCAGGTGGAGACTCAGGCAGGCGTGCGGTACCATGGAGGCCGTTGTGGCCCAGTAAGTTCAGGCCATGGTCAACGGCTTCAAAATTGTACTGCGATTGTTGGGATGACAAGAGCAAAGTAGGTGTTGGCAATGCCTATTTTGTCCGTCAGCTGTCCAGGCTGGGATGTGACTCGATCTGCACTGTCTCTATTCAACATGAAATTATTTTATTCTTTTTCATGCACATCCCCTAATCGTACCCAAAAGCTTCTAAGGCGCTCGGAATCTCCAGAGTAATAATAGTACCTGTTTGCATGCTAATGAGATGACTGGTGGCTGGAGTCGCTAGACAGCGTCAGGGTGGAAAGACCAAGGCATGATTAGAGGGTTGGAACTTTCAGTTCCACCCCTCAACCTCTGGAACCTCCATAAAAACCCTGCATGAAGGGGTTTGGAGATCTTCCTGGTTGGTGGATGTACCCACAAGCCTGGAGGGTGGTGTAGCCCAGACTGCACAGGAACAGCCGCTCCTGCATCTGGGACCCTTCCTTGCTCTGTGTACCTCATCATCTGGTTCTCCGTTTGTATCTTGTGTAATATCCTTTGTAGTAAGCTGGCAACGGTAAGTGTTCTCTTGAGTTCTGTGAACCATTAGAGCAAATTATCAAACTTGAGGAAGGGGTTGTGGGAAACCTTGATTTGTAGCCATTCAGACAAAGCGCGGGTAACCTGGGGACGCACTACTTGTGATTGGCATTTGAAGTGGAGACACTTTTGTGGGGCTGAACCCTTAACCTGTGGTTTGTACTATCCCTGGGTAGTCAGTGTCAGCACTGAATTAAATCGTAGGACACCCAGCTACTGTTTGCAGAGAATTGGAAAATTGCTTGATGTGGAAAACCATTTGGTATCAGAGGGGTTATGAATAGTGGAACAGGGTCTCCAGTATCCCCCAACTCTCCAGTGCCCTCCTTCCCCCGTGCTAACCCTGGAGAAGTTAGAAACCGCGATTGGTTCTGAAGTGTGAAGAGGAAGGAACCCCAAGCCTGGGAAATAAAGACACCACCTTGCCACTCCATTTGCCATTGTTGGCTTCTGGCTCAAAGTAGACAGAGAGTTAAAGCAGGTTGAGGAAGAAAGTTAACTTTAAATGAAGTTTACAGTTTTGACTATTATGTGAGACTGCAAAATGTAAATACTGAACAGAGAATGTCCTTGAGACTAGATGTAACTTTTTAAGAGTAACTACAATAGCTTTGGGTTTTACCTGAGATTTTGTTCAGTATCAGGGAGAAAGGATGACATGCTGGGTTTCAGGGGTAGGTGTGGGAAAGGGCGTAGCTGATACACGATTGTGTTCTGCTCGTTCACTCTTATGGTTATGTGTCCCTAGTTTTAACAATGATTAAGGTGTCACTGATATTTTTATTCTTATTGCTGATACTTGCAACGAATCTTAAACATGAATTTGTGCATAGAAGTATTAAGTGGCATATCATTTAAAAGGTTTAACTAGAATTCATCAATTGATAATGCTTTTTTGGCTGATTATAAAGAAGCAATAAGAGGAAGAAAATCTCTTTAGGGCTCTGATATTTTTGTAAGTAGCTGACCTAATTCTACAGGGCTCTTGCGTATTTCTGTACCATTTTGGCTGCTGTCTGTGGTAGCCCCTGTAGGCAGACTGTATTTCCCAGGTTCCCTTGTGAGCAGCGTTCTGTTTTGGCTTTGCCAATGAGAAGCTTTCAGGGGAGATCTGGAAGGCAGAAGAGAAGAAATCATGATGTTGTCAGTGATAGGTGGTGTGTGCGTGAGATGTTAAAATGTGGGATTCTTACGGCAGTTTGTCTTGGTGTCGTATCTGGGTTGTGGGAGGCTTATGTAACTTGGGGGATCCTCTTTAAGAACACAAAATATTTGTTCAAATATCCAATAAAATGGAATGTCTATGTAGAATAAGCAAAAACACAACAAATTTATATGGCAAGGTATAAAATGCTTGATTCATGCTTCGAGAATTAGAAGTAATTGTCCCACAGTCTTCTAAGTTGAATATATCTGTGGGGAAGACTGAAGCCAAGCTCTGATGCTATCACCCTCATAGATAACTTGATCACTTCTCACTTGGCTGCTCAAATGATTCCTTCATTGCCTTTGAAATACACAAATTTGCTAGACTTCTCCTCATATTTACTATTGTGGGTTAATTTTCCTTTGTACATGATATCCCCTTTAAGTATAACTTTTATTTTGGTAATTTTAGGATTTTTTTTCCTTAAATTGTTTCTTAATAAGTGTTCTTTAGTATTTGATTTTCTCCCTTTGGATAGCGAGTTATGGATATGTATTTCTTCTATAATTCTCATTTTATTTCTAAATCTTCAAAACATTTACTTCCATCTCATTTTACTCTCTCATTTCTACCTGTATCCTTTTCCGTGTTTTCAGCTGTCTTTCTCCCTGTAATCTGTGCAATTTTGCTTTTACTTTTCTCACGGTCCCATTACAGCACTACCTCCTGGGTCACCCGCCACTGCCCAGGTTGCTAACTCTGCTAGTTATGTTTCACCTCTTCCTAATTTTTCCTCTGTGCTCTTTCATCTCTGCCTTGTGCTCTTGTTTCATAAGGGCAATTGCTGAAGTTTCGAATGTTCAAGGTTTGGTGACCATATTTATATGCTTCAGGGCCAGCAGTTTCTGGTAAGGGTTATATCTCTATTTGTTTTGCTTGTTTCTGTTTTTGTGTGATACCTTTCAATAGCGCCTGTTTTGCTTTTTGGTTACTCATCCTTGAAAGTGATTAAGTTGGGGAAGGGTCAAGACCATTTCCTAAACTAGATGGAATTTTCCTCATGCAGCATTTTTTTTTTTTGTGAGTTTGTCGAAACTTTAATTTTTCCAAGTCAAAGTAAGTAGGCAGTTGGTGAACTTTCCACGACTGTTCAGAGTTTCTTCTTTCACTCCAGAAGTTGTTACTTCTTACAAATAGAGCCTACCTAAGGCGCTCTCTCATCTCTGCTGCCGAGAGCCGTATCTAGTCCACTGGTGCTTACCTGCGTACCCTGCTCTTTCTTTGCAAAAAAGGGACTTCGATTTTGCACCTTACTGTGTCCTTCTGCTTCCAGAAGTGGGCCACGATGGCTAGTTCAGAGCTCTGCCTCTGCTCCCCACTCCACTTCTTCAAACATGTACCTTCACTTGATCTCTGCTGCTTTTAGCAGCTCTTTTATGTATGTTTGAAGTTTGGGGTTTTATCTGTACTCTAGTTTCACTGACAGTCAAGTTTGTGTTTTTGTTTTTTTCTTTCAAAGTGTTTCTCAAAATACTGTTCTCAGACCATGTGCATTGTAATTACTTCGGAGTGCTCATTAAAAATTCAGATTCCCAAGGTTCTTTTCAAGGTTTGCTAAATCAGAGCTGCTTACGCTACCTTCCAAGATTGAAAATTTTTAATAAGTACCCATTATCATTTTCATATACATAGAAGTTGACAGCCACTATTTCAGTGCATGAGTTTTATAGAGGTGTCTTTCTTCATCTAATGTGGTTTGCAACAAATTCGTTCCCTTATACATTTCTTAATGTAATTTCTGCACCATTGTCTTCATATTGCTCTGTGCAGTATAGAACTAAGGTTATACATGTGATTGTTTTCTCCCATCCAAGTACTAACCAGGCCTGACCCTGCTTAGCTTCTGAGATCAGATGAGATCGCGTACATTCAGGGTGGGCTGGCTGTGGATATATTTTCTTACTTATTTTCCAAGTCTATAAAAATCCACAGGGGCTTCTATTCACTTTGAGGTATTCATCCATATCACATGCACACTTTTTAATCCTAACCATTGTCTAAAATTCAGAAAGTTTTCCCATCTTCTTGATTTGTTTCAATCCCCAGTGAGTGATGACTTCAAATATAAATATTGGCAGCTGTTAGAGCTATGTAACATATCCAAGTCTCTGGAGCACCCCTTAAAGAACTTGTAAGATTTTCTTAGTATGTACAGCAGGTCTTAATTCTCCCAAGATAAACCTCTGGTGGCCAGCTTACTGGAGCTGCAAGAACGGAGATGCTTTATCGAGAGTGGAAGGGGAATTTGTAATTGTCTTTCATCTCCTTCTGCCCACCACTCCAAATATGGCAGCAAGGACTGGGAATTTCACAAGTAAAGAAGGTGGCATTTTGTGTTTCAGATGTCTTGATTTTTGTCACACTCAGTTTCCTGTGAGCTAATCCCTTTCATGCTGTTTAGAGGTTGACTTCAAAATGACAACTAATTAAAAGTAGAAAATTTAGCATCTTTTGAACATGAATACTACTTTAGAGATGAGAGGTAGATGCCCTAGATTTATTTTAAAGTGATTTACTTTTAACTCTTTGGCCAAATTGAGCACTGTAGTTGGTTATTAGTAAATATAGCTCATAGGTATTTTTCTAAGAAGACATATCTTAATTTTCTTTCTGGATGTAATAATCAAAGTGCTGTGTTTTTCTCTGTCCTTAGGATGTTTTCCCTGTGATCATTAATATGATCTGAATATTAACTCAAAAAACATTTAGAGGTCTTTGGAAGGATATGTATAGCTTTAAATCTTAGATACCAGAACTTGATGCTACCAAGGTTATAGCGTATTAAAGAACATTTAATTAAGTCTCCCTCCAAGGGGTTGTCAGGTCTTAATGTTCTAGGCTTACTATCTGGACTCTCCGTGAAAACAGCCAAAGTGCAGCAGAGTCTCTCCAGCTTAGCCAAGGTGTTTGCCAGTGGGAAGGGCACGGTGAACACCGCAGATGAAGCAATGTCCCCTAGAGCACCTTCTGAAGTGACATTTGTGGAAGGGAAACGTTGCTGCTATTGTCAGCAACTCTTGAACAGCAGTTCAACCTGATTTTTTCTGTTTAGGTTAAAACATAGAATTTTATATGGAAACATTTAGGGCAACCATGCCTTGGGCCAAGAAAAGCAATATACTGTGCAATATATGGTTCCTTTTGCTCATGGCAGTGAGAGTTAGCATTCAGAGTGGTTGTCATTGGAGTTGTTCAGTTATGCACAAATCATAAAAGGTGGGTGAGAAGGGTGCTAACATTCAGGATGCCAGCTGTGTCCCATAGGAGCTTTTTTTATATTTCATTGTATCCCATCTTTGCAATAATCATTTGTTACTATTTGTGTTTGAGTGACATCAGAACTGAGACAGGCATTAAGTTGCCAAAGATCAGTTAGGTTGTAAGTGGCAGAATTGGGGTCTGAAGCCAGGAAGGACTAGCTGCAAGGACACCTCATAAATACTATGTAAAGGTGGCATCCTTCATCACCTTTTTGCTTTCTCACAGAAACATTTTGGACCAACTTGAAAATGTATCAAAGTGCATTGAACTTTTTGCAGCAATCTGCATATTGGTCACCTTTGCTATTTCTTTGGCAAGGATCATATTATAATCTGCATAATCAATACGTGTACATTTCTAGGGAATAACATTTGGCAGAATTCTTACTCTCAGAGTAGTGGGAAGCTTCTGGTCTTTGTATTCAGAAAGAATACCAAGGGAACTGTGCCCTTGAGCAAGTTACTTTCTGAGCCTGTGTTCTCTTCTGTAAAAAGGCCATGATAATAATAGCAACCTTTTAAGATTGTAGAATGAATCGGAAACAATATTTAGGCTGGTGCAAAAGTAATTGTGGCTCAGGACCATGAATTTTAAATCATTATAACTAGGCTCAAACATATCTTTATGAACCAAAATAGGAGCCATTACAATCAACTCATTTTTGCCAATGAGAAATAAGTTTGTTGATTCCTGCAGAATAAAAATCTGTGCTTTGGGATTCGACAAACTCTTGGTAAGCATGTCCTGCATCCTGCTGGTTGTGGAAGTGTTTTTCTTGCTAAAAGTTGTTGAGATGCTTGAAGAAGTGGCAGTCAGTAGGCGAGAGGTCAGGTGAATGTGGCGGGTGAGGGAAAACGTCATAGCCCAATTCGTTCAACTGCCGAAGCGCTGGTTGGGCGATCTGCGGTCAGGCGCTGTCACGGAGAAGAGCTAGGCTCTTTCTGGTGACCAACACCGGCTGCAGACGGTGCCGTTTTCGGTGAAGCTCACGGATGTGCTAAGCAGACTTCTCATTGATCCACTTTTGGTTGCACATCACAATCTGACTGTAAATGGTTCATTGTTGTTGCCTACGAGAAGACGACACTTCAAAAACGACGATTTTTTTTGATTTTCTGTCAGTGCATGAGGCACCCACTTAGTGAGCTTTTTTACCTTTCCGATTTGCTTCAAATGCCCAGCGACTGTAGAAGGGTCGACGTTGATTCTTCGGCAACTTCTCGTGTAGTTGTAAGCGGATCAGCTTCGACGATTGCTCTCGACTGGTTGCTGTCAACTTCCGATGGCCGCCACTGTGCCTCGTCTTCAAGGCTCTCGTCTCCTTTGCAAAACTTCTTGAACCACCGCTGCACTGTACGTTTGTTAGCTGTCCCTGGGCCAAATGCGTTGTCGACGTTGTGAGTTGTCTCCGCTGCTTTACGACCCATTTTGAACTCAAATAAGAAAATCGTTCGAATTTGCTTTTTTGTCTAACATCATTTCCACAGTCTAAAATAAACATAAAATAAATAGCAAGTAATAAGTCATTAGCAAAAAAACATAATGTGCATTAAAATGATGTATAACATAACCACATTTACTTAAGAATGTATTCCAATATCAAAGGGCAAATGTCAACAATGCTGAAACTGCAATTACTTTTGCTCCAGCCTATGTGTAGATGTAAAAGGCTTAGAGCAGTATCTGGCGCATAGTAGGTGCTAATAATAAAAAGTGGAGCAGCTGCTACTGTTGACACGCGTGAGGACCGGTTTGTTGGGCACCGCGCTGCTGTGCTCACCGTGAACAACGACTGAGCTAAGCTCGTTTACTCCTGCGCTCACACCACGGCTGTTCTCAGATAACATATCAGCTGGATATGGCAATGACAGCTCAGATATTCTTTAGTTGTATAGTAAGTCAGTCAAAGTGTTAGTATGAAAATTTAGTTGGCTGTATATATTTATGTATATTCTGTGAGGATTCAAATAATTGGAATTCTGCTCAGTTTCATGAAGAGATTAATTTCATTAAAATTAAATTTAACCATTTCAAACCCATTTCAAACACAAAAGTAATAAAAAAATACCCATCAACCAGATTTATGTGATCAGTGAAGATCTTCAAGATTTTGCCACATTTATTTATCTTTTTGTTTTTTTTAATTTTTGAAGTATTTTTTTTTTTTTTTAATTTTTGAGGTTCAGGAAAATCCCAGATTATCATGTTAGTCACTCCTATGTCTTTTAAAATGCATCTAAATAAGGCCATTTTCTTACATATTATAGCACATTCAACAAAACTAGCAATAATTCCTTGATATTATCCAATGCCCAGTCTGCAATCTAATTATGCCAGTCGTCCCGAAGGCTGGGGCAGTACTGCCTGAACATAACTTACTAACTTAACATAAATTCCTCAGGTCGCATTTAGTTCAGTCCCTTAAACATTTTGGTTTTGAGTCTAGAGCAGACTCTCTCCCCTAGGCCCCTTTTCATGTCACTGATTTGTGCAGAAACTGGGTCACATTCTGCAGAATGTGCCACATTCTAGATTTGTCTCTTTGCTTCCTTTTGACATTTAATTTGTTTTCTCTATTTCTCTATTTCTCACAAATGGAAGTTAGCTCTAGACTAGGGCTTAATTATAATTAGGTTCAATTTTTTGGAGCCAAGAATATTCAAAATTGATTCTAGGTGTTTCATAGAGGCCACAGTATTTGGTTGTCCCAATTCTGGTGACGCTGGGCTTGAGTAGTTCCAGGTGCAGACAGCCTTCCATTGATTGATGATCATCATGGGATGTCATTGTTTTAGTAGTGGGTACAAAGGAGTACATTTCTATCATTCCTTTTTTATAAAAAGCAACTTTACTGAAGTGTAATTGACACATAATAAGCTGCACAAATTTAAAAGGCACAATTTGAAAAGCTGACGTAGGTGTATCTGTGAAATTCTCATCACACTCCAGAAAAAGAGCACGTTACCCTCGAAAGCTGCTTCGCGCCTCTCGGTAACCCTGCTCACTGTCCCTCTCAGCCCCAGGCCAGGGCAGCCACTGGTCTGCTTCCTGTCACTATAGATTAATTTCTGTGTTTCCTGTTTTTCTCTAATACGCATCTTTATGAAGTGAAACAATAGTTGTTTACAAAATAAGAATTTTAGAATAATCATTTGTCACTTAACATAATTCTAAAAGTTAAAAAGGATTTCCACTTTGTTATGTGAAAAAAACACTTTGAGCTTTCTGTCGAGTGGGTGATGCATGACTGATCCAGCAAACAGAGGAATCAAATGGTTCCAGAGCTTCCCGGCTCTTCCTGAGCATTAGCATGTCCCCATGAAAATTATTTGATTGACGTTCTTTCTCTCCCATACAATTTTTACAGATCTTTAGGATCTGAAAGATAATAACAAGATAGATTTATTTCATTTCCCTTTATTACATTAACTACCCAGATCTGGCTGCTTGCTTTACAATAAAATATACAGGATAATTGCTGGCATTTACATAAAGCATTTTTCTTCTTTATTCAGACTGTAAGAGTAAATTGGGTTTTTCCCTCCCAGTTCTGAGATTTCAATTTATCTTTAACTGTCTTACGAAGAGCAGAGTACAGTGTGTCTTTATTTGGTGGGCACACGAACTGTGAACCTGATTCATTAGGCCAGTGACTTTTAGGCAGTCCACCTCAATTCTTAGTCCAAGGAATACATTTGCATCAAAGATGTAGCTCATATAGACTGGTGTGCTACCCTGGAAAGACATAAATGTGGTCAGGGGCAAATGAAATAAAACAACTGTTGGAAAAGATGATCTGACAATAAAGTAGAAAAGAAGTAATTTCAAAATGAGTGTAACGTGAATATGACAGCAGCCTAATTTTTAAAATTCCCCAAGTTCCTTTTATAAACTAAATAGACTAACAAGGATAATAAATGAAAATACTCATGGATATATCAACCAATTAAAAGTAAATTCTCTCCAAGCCCCAGACTGTCCAAATTACCAACAGCCCTGGGACCTGCCCAAGGTGAATAGCTCGTTTGCAGTGAAGAGCAAGAAATGAAAAGGCAAAAATGCCACCAGTATTACTTCTGCACCTTTTCTGGTTACATAATGGCTCTGAAGCTCTAGTAATGCTCTTTCGTCTTAAAATCTATTTTCTCTGATACTAACATGACTAACCAGTTTCTTGAGTGTCTTTATCTTCTTTCACTTATTTTTAACATTCATGTGTCCATGTGTTTCAGATGTGACTTATGAAAAGAGTACATGGCTGGAAGCAGGGCTGGTGGTATGATTCCATATGGACACAGGGTTGTGAGCAGTGCAGTTCTGTTGCTTGGCAAACCCATTCTGATCGGTCAGTACCTCTACAATACCAATTAAGTATTCAAAAGATCATCCCTAGCTGAGTTTTCTCTTTAATGCAATATGACAATTTCTGTCATTCGACCAGAGGACTGTCTGTTTATATTTGTTGTCACAATGATATGATATTTCTTTCCACCATTTTATGTGGTTTCTCTTTATCTCAGTGTTTTCTTTCCTTTTTATTCCTTTCTTTATTTTTGGATGATTTTTTCCCCTTAACCTTTGTTTTTTTCTTGTTAAGAATTTGTTTTATGTCTATTTTTAAAGGGGATTTTATTAAATATTTTCACATGCACCTTCAAGAAAAACTAAGGTAATGTGTTTACCCTTCTCTCAAATCAAGGCTCTAATTAGGACCACCTCTTTCCAACTTTACACCACTTCCCCAATATTTTTAGTTCTATCCTGACCTCCTGATCCCCAAATTAATCATTATTATTGTTTTATACAACCCCAAATAGTTTAGCTTACTCATATATTTGCCAATTTGTTATTATTCTTCCTTACATCTTAAATGTTACAGCTGGGTTCATCTTCCTTCCTCATGAAGTATAATCTTTAGAAGTTCTTTCAGTCAGAATCTGTTGATGATGAAGTATCAGTTTTTATTTATCTACAAATGTCTTCATTTTGGTCTCATTCTTGAAAATTTATTTTATTGATTATAGAATTCTAGGTTGGCATTTATCTCTTTCAGCACATTAAGACATAGTTCTACTACCTTATGGCTTTTAGCATTATTCCAGAGAAGTCAACCATGGCCTCTAATGACCATTACTTAGAGAAGAAGATACTTCTTTTCTAAGAAGTTTTTCCATGATCCTCTTTAGTTTTACTATTGTGTATCTATAGATCTTTAAAATTCTTTTGCTATTCTCAATATGAGGATTTGTGTTTATCAAGACTGCTAGAGAATTCTCAGTCAACATTTTATAAACTTACTCTTTTCCATTCTATCAACTCTGACTGAAAATCCAGTTAAATGAATTTTAGAACTTACTAGTTTATTCTTCCTGTCCCTTAGCCTCTTTTTACTTTGTGTATCTTGTCTTTGATGTTCTTTCTGCATAATATCTTCACATTCCTTTTCTAGTTCATTATTTTTTCTTCAATTATATCTAATTCATTTATTCCATTCATTGAGTTTTAAATTTTAATTTTTGTTTCTAGAAGTCCTACTTTTGTTCTTTTAAAAACTTTAATTATATTTCTTATTTCTGGAAGTTCTACTTTTGTTTCTAAGAAAATTTCTGAAATTCTTTTTTGAAGCCTAATGTAGTTCTTTTGCTAAGATACTCTTTATGGTCTCATATATATATATGTGTGTGTGTATATATATATATATATATTTTTTGAGACAGTCTCACTCTGTCACCTGGGCTAGAGTGCCATAGCGTCAGCCTAGTTCACAGCAACCTCAAATGCCTGGGCTCAAGCAATTCTCCTGCCTCAGCCTCCCGAGTAGCTGGGACTACAGGTATACACCACCACACCCAACTAATTTTTCTGTTTTTAGTAGAGACAGGGTCTCGCTCTTGCTCAGGCTGGTGTTGAATTCCTGTCCTCAACTGATCCTCCCACCTCGGCCTCCCAGAGTGCTAGGATTACAAGTGTGAACCGTGGTGACTGATCTCTCATATATAATTTTTAATATAATAAATATGGTTTTATATATTGAGGCCTTTGCTAATCTGATTTTGCTGAAAGTTGTTTCTACAGATTTTTATTTCTAGTGCTTCATTTCCTTACGTAGTTTGATTTTTGTCTGTGAGTTGCTTATTTTTCCTATATGTTCCCTGGAGAAATGCTTTGAGGTATGAGTGAGGTTCATTGCTCCAAAGAGGATGTGCATTTGCTGCTGCAGTCAATTGCAGCTACTACCTCCCAGTGACCGCTTAGTTTCCCCT